>RJWM01039524.1:0-16060 GCA_004363535.1 Dasyprocta punctata
TATTCCATTGATCTTCAGGTCTGTTTTGATTCCAGTACCATGCTGATTTTATCACAGTAGCTTTGTAGTATAGTTTCAAGTCGGGGATTGTGATGCCTCCTGCCTTCCCTTTGTTGCCCAGAATTGCCTTTGCTATTCTAGGTCTTTTCTGGTTCCAGATGAATTTCAGGAATGCTTTCTCTAGCTCTGTGAGGTAGGGGTGGTATTTTGATTGGGATTGCATTAAATCTGTATAATAATTTTGTGAGAATGGTCATTTTCACGAAATTTGTCCTTCCTATCCATGAACAGGGAATATCTTTGCATTTTCTGAAATCTTCTTCGATTTCCTTCTTTAGAGTAATGTAATTTTCACTGCATACATCTTTTACTTCCTGTGTTAAATTGATTCCTAAGTATTTCATTGATTTGGATGTTATAATGAAGGGTGTGTTTTCCCTTGTTTCTCTCTCAGTGACTTTGTTGTTTGTGTATAGGAATGCTATTGATTTTTTAGTGTTCACCTTGTATCCAGCTACATTACTAAATTTGCTTATTACTTCTAGAAGTCTTCTAATGGATTTTTGGGGATCTTCTATGTAGAGTATCATATCATCTGCAAATAATGATAATTTCACTTCTTCCTTTCCTATCCTTATTCCCTTTATTTCTTTCTCTTCTCTAATTGCTGTGGCTAATATTTCCAGAACTATATTGAATAGGAGTGGTGATAATGGACATCCTTGTCTTGTTCCTGATTTTAGGTTGAAAGTTTTCAGTTTTTGTCCATTTAGTAAGATGTTGGCCGTTGGTTTATGATATATGGCTTTTATCAGGTTGAGGTAGGGACCATCTATTCCGATTTTCTGCAGGGTTTTTATCATGAATGGGAGATTGGATTTTGTCAAAAGCTTTTTCTGCATCTATTGAGATGATCATGTGGTTCTTGTCCTTGACCCTGTTGATATGGTGTATTACATGTATTGATTTCCATATGTTGAACCATCCCTGCATTCCTGGGATGAATCCCACTTGATCACGGTGTATAATCTTTCTGATAACTTGCTGTATTCTATTTGCCAGTATTTTATTGAGGATTTTTGCATCTATGTTCATTAGGGAGATTGGTCTGTAATTTTCTTTTTTGGTTGGGTCTTTCTCTGGTTTTGGTATTAGGGTAATACTTGTTTCCAGGAATGAGTTAGGGAGACTTACTTCCCTTTCAATTTCATTGAAGAGTTTGAGGAGTGTTGGCATTAAGTCTTCCCTAAATTTCTTGTAGAATTCTGCAGTGAATCCATCAGGGCCTGGGCTTTTCTTTGTTGGTAGGGTCCTGATTACATTTTCAATTTTATTAGCTGAAATTGGGTTATTCAGCAGCTTTACATCTTCTTGATTCAGCTTTGGTAATTCATAGGTTTCTAGGAATCTGCCCATTTCTTCTGTGTTGTCGAATCTATGTGAGTAAAGTTTTTCGAAGTAGGTGTTGATGATCTTCTGTATTTCCATGGGGTCTGTGGTGATTTTACCCTTTTCATTTCTTATTGCATGAATCTGAGTTTTTTCTTTCCTCTTTTGATAAGGCTGGCTAGGGGTTTATCAATTTTATTTACTCTTTCAAAGAACCAACTCTTCGATTCATTAATTCTTTGTATTGTTTTCTTAGTTTCAATTAAATTAATTTCTGCTTTAATCTTAATAATTTCCTTCCTTCTTTGGGCTTTGGACTTGACTTACTCTTCTTTTTCTAGAAGTTTGAGGTGCAGCATTAGGTTGTTTATGTGTATTCTTTCCGTTTTTCTGATATGAGAGTTTAGTGCTATAAATTTCCCTTTGAGGACTGCTTTCATTGTATCCCACAGGTTCCAGTAATTTGTATTTGCATTTTCATTCAATTGTAGATATTGTTTAATTTCTTCTTTAACTTCTTCTGTGACCCATTGGTTATTTAGGAGAGTATTATTTAATTTTCATGTGTTTATGCAGTTATTGCAGATTTTTTTATCATTCATTTCAAATTTTACTGTGCTATGGTCAGATAATATGCATGGAATTATTTCAGTTCCTTTGCATTTACTGAACCATGTTTTGTGGACCAGTATATGATCTATTTTAGAGAATGACCCATGTGCAGCTGAGAAGAATGTGTATTCTGATGTCACTGTGTGGAATATTTGGTACACATCTACTAGGTCCATATGTTCATAAGTTTGATTCAGTTCTGTTACTTCTTTGCTGATTTTTTGTTTGGTTGATCTGTCTCTCTGTGACAGTGGGGTGTTGAGGTTCCCTGTTATAATTGTATTATTGTTTATTTGGTTTTTCATGTCTATTAAGAATTGTCTTACATAGTTGGGTGCTCCCATATTTGGTGCATATATATTTATGAATGTAATCTCTTCCTCTTGAAGTTTTTCCCTCACAAGTATGTAGTGACATTCTTTATCTCTTTTGATCATTCTTGGTTTGAAGTTTGCATTGTCTGCAAACATAATAGCTACCCCTGCTTTTTTGTCTGGGTTCCTGTTGCATAGAGTATTGTTTTCCAGCCTTTGATTTTTAGTCTGTGAATTTTCTTTTGAGTGAAATGTGTTTCCTGTACGCAGCATATTGTTGGGTTTTGTTTCTTAACCCACTCTGCTAGTCTGTTTCTTTTTATTGGTGAGTTGATACCATTTACATTGATTGATATAACTGATATGTACTGGCTCATCCCTGTCATGATATCTTTCTGTTGTTGGTTTTCTACATTTTCTGTTTAATTATTTGCCCTGCTTAGTGGTTTCCTTATGTTGTTGTTCTTAAGATTGTAGCTGTCTTTGTCTCTTTCTAGAGTGTCTTTCAGTACTCTTTGTAGTGTTGGTTTGGTGGCCATAAATTTCTTCAGTTGTTCTTTGTCATGAAAGTATCTTATTTCTCCATCAATTTTTAAGGATAGTTTTGCAGGGTACATCAATCTGGGTTGAAAGTTGTTTTCTTTCAGGATTTGAAATACTTCACTCGAAGCTCTTCTTGACTTAAAGGTTTGTGTTGAGAAGTCTGCCATGATTCTGATAGGCTTTCCTTCATAGGTGATCTGTTTCTTTTCTCTGACAGCTTCTAGTATTTTGTTCTTGTGCTGTATTTCTGATACCCTTATTATTATATGTCTGGCTGAGGATTTGTTTTGGTTGTGGTTAATTGGGGTTCTGTATGCCTCAATCTGTATTTCAGATTTTCTTCCCATGTTTGGAAAGTTTTCTGCTATTATTTCTGTGAATAGTCTTCACAGGTCATTAGTATTGACCCCTGCTTTTTCATTTATGCCTATTAATCTTATGTTATTTGTCTTGGCATCATCCCCCAGCTGTTGAATTATTGTTTCTTGGTTCCTTACTATTTTTAAGAGATCTTTTCTTTCATGGCCATGAGTTCCCATGCTGTCTTCAAGGTCTGAGATTCTATCTTCAGCTTCATTCAAGCGGTTTTTTAAACTTTCCATGGAATGTTTCATTTCCTGCATTTCCCTTTGCATCTGTTTCATGCATTCTGTTTGTGTTTTATATTGTTCATTCAAAGTTTCAATCATTTTCTTAAGTTCTTCTATTTTTTTATCTTGCTCTTCTTTGGATACACATGTTTCTTGAATAATGATTGTCATTTCATTTTTTAGCTGAGAGAATATTTCTGATTTGAGTTTCTCTATAGCTTCATCGAGCTGTTTCTTACTCCACTTGGTATCATTTCAGAAAGTTCAGTTGTGTGACTCCCACTGTCTTCCATTTCAGTGTCTCTTGGGTTTGTTCTCAGTGGGCTGGGGGATTGAGACTGCCTCTTGGTCTTTCATTTTGTCATTTTCTTCTAGAACCTATGTGGCTCTGTGTCCTGTGAGGCTGACTGGGCGTTCCCCTGGTGGGTTGTGCTGAGTTGCGGGAACCAATAGAGCTGGATCTTGTGTGCAGCTAATGAGGGTTCCCTCCTGGAGTGTGTGGGTGGAGCCTCTGCCTTACTGGGTGGGGGCCAAGGCCTCCCGGTCCTAGGCAGCTAGGCAGAGCGTAACCCAGAGTGTGGTGCCACCTGGACCCTGAGTCTGGCTGCAAGGAGTTCAGAGCTTCTGGTGTGCCAGGCAAGCCTGGGCGCATCCCAGGCCTACAGTGCTGGGGCCTTGCTCTTGGCTGGGTGGTCTTGCGATCTCTAGGACCCAGCATGCAGGCCGCTCCACTGAAGAATGGAGCTCACATGCACCCTGTGCTCTGGTGGGGAGAGCCAAAGCTCTCCAAGCCCCTGTAGCTATGCTGGCCAGTCCCTGATGAGCAGCCCTCGGGTTGCAGGCTGGGCTGGGCTCAGTACCTTTGTGTCCTGTGATGCTGAAAGGGCTTTCCCCTGGTGGGTCGGACTGAGTAGCGGGACCCAGTAGAGCTGGATCTTGTGCGCAGCTAGTGAGGGCACCCTTCTGGAGTGTGCTGGTGGAGCCTCCGCCTTATCTGGTGGGGGCCAAGGCCTCCTGGTCCCAGCCAGCTAAGTGGAGCATACCCTGGCGTGTGGCACCACCCGGACCCTGAGTCTGGCTGCAATGAGTTCAGAGCCTCTGGTGTGCCATGAAAGCCTGGGTGAGTCCCAGGCCTATAGTGCCAGGGCCTTGGCCCTGGCTGGGTGGGCCCACAACCTCTAGGACCTGGCACGCAGGCTGCTCTGCTGAAGAATGGAGCTTGTGTGTGCCCTGTGCTCTGGTGGGGAGAGCCCAAGCTCTCCAAGGCCCCGCAGCTATGCTGGCCAGTCCCTGATGAGCAGCTCTGGGGTCCTGGGCTGGGCTGGGCTCATTACCTCTGTGTCCTGTGAGGCTGGCCGGGTGTTCCCTTGGTGGGTTGCACTGAGTCGCAGGACCGGGTAGAGCTGGATCCTGTGCACAGCTAGTGAGGGCGCACTCCTGGAGTGTGTTGGTGGAGCCTCCACCTTACTGGGTGGGGCCCAAGACTCTTGGACTCAGGCAACTAGGTGGAGCATATCCCAGAGTATGGCACCATCCGGACCTTGAGTCTGGCTGCAAGGAGTTCAGAGCCTCTGGTGTGCCAGGCAAGCCTGAGCAACTCCCAGGCCTACAGTGCCAGGGCCTTGCTCCTGGCTGGGCGGGCCCACAGCCTCTAGGACCAGCCACACTGGCCGCTCCACTGAACAATCCATTCAATTATTCTTGAAAATTATTCTGGTATGTGGAGATGGAAAGGTTAGACTCTAATAGTCTTCTAAATAGCCAGCCAATCATCCAATGTTTTTCTGTCCTATTAATTTGCATTCCTTATTTTAGAATAAATTTATACACATACTTGTAACTTCTCTTAAAAACAACTAGCAATAGTATGATTACAGAATTAAATGAGGCAGTATAGTATAGATTTGATTTATATTTATTTATTTGATCTTTTTGAGACAGGGTTTCACTATGCAGTTCAGGCTAATCCTGAACTCACTTTGTAGCCCAGGCTGGCCTCAAACTCACAATGATCCTCCTGCCTCAGCCTCCTGACTGCTAGGATTATAGGTGTGCACCAACATGCCCAGCTGCAGACTTTATTTTTAAAATTAACTTTGCTGTAGTATAATTTTAATACAATAAGTTACACCCATTTTAAATGTACAGATCAAAGTACTTTGACAAATCTATACACCAATGTGACCAATGCCACAATCAAATAAATGATATTTCTGTTATCCTAAAATATTCTCTTGTACTCCCCCCATTAATTTCCAGTCACATCCTTGATCCTAGGCAATTACTGAACTGCTTGCTATTGTTATAAACTAGATTTACCATTTCTAGAGTTTCATATAAATGGAATAATACATTGCATGTAGTTTTCTGCCTAACTTTATTTAAGAGATTTTTCAATAATTTTGTGAATATTAGTAATTAATTCCTTTTAATTGTTAAGAAGTACTAAGTTGTAGAATACACAATTCATTGTATGGTTACCTGAGTAAACATTTTTCCATTCACCAATTGATGAACAATTTTGGATGTTTACAGTATGAAACTAGTGTATTTGCCATGAACATTCATGAGGACATTTTGTAACCAAACATCATTTATCTTGGGAAAATACCTACGTGTGGAATTGCTGGATCACGTGGTTAAGAATTATGTTTAACTTTATAAGAAACTACAAAGTATTTTTGCAAATGTTGATACTGTTTTATACTTTCACCATGAATTTGGTGGGAGTTTGAGTTCATATATTTGTATATATTTTGTTTGTTTGTTTGTTTGTTTTTGTACCAGGGATTGAACTCACAACCTCACACTTGCCAGGCAAGCTCTTAAGCCACTGAGCTAAATCCCTGACCACTTCTATATTCTTGACAATACTTGTTATGGTCAGTTTTTTTTATTGTTGTTGCTACATTGCCATTTAATTTGAAAGGTTACCCATTGCCATTTTAATTTGCAATTCTTTGATGACTAACGATGTTCCATGTCTTTCCATATGTTTGATAGTTATCTGTATATTTTCTTTGTTACTGTCAAAATTTTTTGGTATGTTTTCACTGAGTTCTTTTTCATTATTGAGTTGTAGGAGTTCTTTATATATTCTGCATACAAGTTCTTTATTTTCTTGTAGCATATTAATAATCTCATTTTCCGTGATGTCTTTTGAGCATCAGAAGATTTTTACTTTTGATGAAACCTAATTTATCAGTTTTAAAACATTATTTATTTATTTTCCAGTTCAAGAAACCCTTTTCTGCCCTATGATCACAAATTTTCTCTAGTTTATTATTTTGATTTAACCTTTTACTCTGATATCATGACATAAAAGTCAGGTTATCTTTTTCAAAAATGCAGTAGGTTTTTATATACTGACCTCAAATCTGAGTATAGCATACTCACTTATTTCTAGTAGTTTTCCTGTCAACTGTATAGGATTTACAACTTTCATGATCATATTCTGTGGATAATTGTACTTTTCCATCATTATAAGCTCCCTTTCCTTGTCACAGCATTGCATAAGACCTCTAGTACAACACTGAGTAGTAGCAATGAAAATGAGCATTCTAGATTTGTTTCCAGGGTATGCTGTAGCAATGGCTTCTGACAACAACAATAATAATTGCTTCTTTAAAATTTTATCAAACTTTTCAATGTTCCCAGCTGACATTCTTTCACAGACTTTTATGGGTACCTGTCCATTAATTCTCACAACTCTTTATGTGTCATTACTGTTCCTGTTTACAAAGAAAGAATTGAAACTGCAGAGAGATCAACTAATTTTCTCAAAGTTCCACAGTTAGTAAGCAGAGGGGTGATAACTTGCAAATCAAGGATTCTAATTAGAATGCAGAGTTGGTACCAATCATAGAACTTCATAGAAGCAGATTCACAGAGAAGCAGAAGATAGAGCCACAGACTTGGCAGGAGAGTCCTTGGGTTTGAGCTCTGTCTCTGCATTGGTGTACATCAGGAATTGTGCCTTAAAAGGTACTCATCCTTATCTCACAATATTATTAGAAGAATGAAGTGAGTTTTACATAAGAATGTATGTGGGACATCAGAGGTGCTAAAAGTATTTTTAACTTTATTCTGCCAATTTTAAGCTTGATATAGTTTTTCTCTGGCAGATTAAAAAATATGCAGTATTTCTTGTTCATGCCCTCACTATTCTCTTATCTCCACTGCCTTTTTCTCTGTCTTCTACTTTTTGGCATTTTCCCCACTTCAAAGTAATATTACTTAACACCAATTTGAGCAGAAAGCATACACAGCAGAAAGGAATAGCCCAAAAAGAGCACAGTCATCAATTTTGATATATCCATCAGAGCTCCAAATAGTTTAAGTGTTTTGTTCAACTTCTACGGAAGATACTTCCAAAACATTTTTATTATTTTGGTAAAAGATCACTTTATAAGGATGTTTCTAGTAATACTAGGCATAGCAAATGGAAGAGAAACCAAATCTAAGGTGATTAAAATGGCAGGTTTTGGAGGCAGAACAGCTGTATCCAACCCTTCCTGTGTCACTTGGTAGTATTTTGGTTTTCTCATCCATAAGTGGGTACAGTCCTAGCTTCTAACTCTTTGGGTTTTCATGAGGATTGATCATGATATGCAAGTATATTCCATAAGAGTTAGTTTTGCAACTTACATCCATCTTTTGAAAAGCTGTCCTTGGGGCTGGGGATGTAGCTCAGTGGTAGAGTACCTGCCTAGCATGTGCAAGACCCTGAGTTTAATCCTCAGTACTACAAAAATCAATCAATCAATAAATAGATAGATAAATAGCTGTTTGATGATTTGTTGTGCTGTATAAGATGACTATCATTAACAATAAAATACTGTACGTTTCAAAATAACTAGAAGAGAGGTTTTTGGAGGTTGTTCCACAAGTAAAGGATGAATGCATGAGGTGATACTTATACTAACTACGCTTATTTGATCAATGTATAAAATATACGTGTGTCAAAACATCGACTAGTACCCATTAATATGTACAAAATATAAAGTGTCAGTAAAAAGTTCGTGTTGCTTAACAGTATTGTGATATTTCTAGCTGGACAGTACTATGTATTACTCTCATTACTAACGAAGTATTCTGTTTTTTTTTTTAAAGAGGATAAAATCAAGGAAAATGAAACAGAATAAAACCAACCAAAATAAACCAGTATAAGTGATACAGGACCTCAAAACCTTATGAAATTAACAATAGTTCGCATAATGCCTTTTGTTGTCTTCAAAATAGCTGCAGATAACTTTGGGCATAGTAAAAATCAAACAGAACAGAACAGAATAGAAACAATAAAAACAAAACACTGAATACAGTAAAAGACTTCAAAACAAACCATTAGTAAATCCAAAATGGCTACCATAATATGTCTCTCTATCTTTCAAATAGCTGCTCATGCCATCAGATTTAACATAATTAAACAAAATAAGAGAGAATAAAACCCAACCCAACAAAACAATGAAAATGATGTGGTTTCCTGGCAGGGATCACTTCCTGGTGAGGCCTTGTTCTCTCCCATCACAGTCTATGGATGGCGCTGACTCACAGAGAGAGACTTGGGTCTGGCTGTTCCCACTCCAGCAGCAGCCCACGCGTGGCGCTAGTTTCTAAGCAGGGATCACCTCCCAAGTGCGGGTGAGGCCTAGTTCTCTCCGTCTGCAGTCTGCAAATGGTCAAGCATTCTGTTTTTTTGTTTTTTGTTTTTGCAAGCATTTCTCGTTTTGTTTCAATTAATTTTACAGTTTTGTTCAAGATTTTGAAGCAGACAAGGAATTTACCTATATATTAGAAGAGAAATACAAGGCTTGGTGTTGAGGACAAGTGTCTGTGTGCTATAAAACAATGTGACAACATTGGGTTAACTAAAGATTTAGGTCAAAAACAGAAAGAGACTTTATACTGATTTCACAAAGATGCAAATCAAGAAATTTTTTGTCATCTTGGTTTTTCCTTAAAACAAGTCCACTGATTAGCATAATGGAATCAGGACAGTGTGCACTCTATTTCTTAGCACAAAGCGAGCTATTATCACAGTAATCTTCTTTAAAATATTTTTCTTTTCTTCAAGTTTTCCTTCCCCAATGCCCTCATTCATTTTTTTTTAAAACCTAAACATTTGTTGTTCCAGGTTTTTGTTAGTAGTTTGGCCATGTCACAGCAGGATAAAAAAGCAAATATTTTTTCAGCTCTCTGATAGCATGTCAAATTATTTTTAGAAAATGAATGGAAAGTTGGTAAAAAGAAAAGAAATATGAGTGACAGCAGTATTTTCCAGGCTAAGATTTCTAGGTAACAGGAAAGCAGAAAGCTGATTTGACTGTATTAGCATCCACCTGGATGTTTTTGATAAATAATTCACAACTAATTTGCCTGCTTGAAAGATTAAAAATGGATTTGAAGGGTTATTTTCACTCAATCTGCCTGTCGTTGATCTAAGCAGTAAAGACAATAATAAAACATCTCTCAAGAGATTACACTTTGTAAAAGGAATCTGGGGATCCAGCTTGTGGCCAGTTTTTGCCCAGTACAATGAAAGCCTTTCCAAAAGTGAGCAAAAGGGTATTGCACCTGTTCCCAATTTTCCTCTTGATAGGTTTGGTATAAAATTGTTCTCTGTGCTTTCAGCCAAAAGATGTGTGCATCTGCTTCTCAAAGATTAAACAGTGTCTGTTGACAAGAAATAGGCATTGGGGAAGCATATTTGATGTTGAAAGACCTCGTGTTTTCTTTTCATGAGGTGTTAAGGGAATGGCATTAAATCTGCGTTCTGCTTTGTGTTAAGTTATAGAGTAAATTCTTGCTCTCCAGCATTATTCTCATGAGAAAAGATGCCTTGATTAATAGAAAAAGCATGAGATCAAAAGAAAAATTAATGTTGTGACCCAGGCACTAACCTGATAATAGTCACAAAACATATATGGTATTTGATCCAAAATCATTTACATACTCTAAATAATCATCAACTTCTTACAGATATTTTCCTCAATGGAGAGTTTACTTTTTTTCACCATTCTCAACTAGGACTTGTATGTAATCTCAATCAGAGAAGACAAATACATGGAAGTTAATTAATAAGACATTTCAGTGACAGTTCCTATATGTCCCTTGTACTTTTAAATTATTCAAGTGATAGAAACACTTAAGTTTGCCTTGACTTTTGGGTTTTTATCTGTTTTCTAAACAAATATCACCATATTTTCATTTACATTCTAATTATTGGGAAAAAGACAAATACTAGGAAAACTATCATGAATGCTTTATATTTTAAAAGTTAAAAACTGAGAAATAATTGCTAATTGCATATAAATGTTCATAAACATATAAATGTTCATGACTAAGAGAAGGAACAAACAGAATAAACATCAGAAAATATCTCTATGCAATTGACCATCTTGAACAAATGCTCAAAAACAGCTTACATGCTTACATTTTAGAATAAGATAAGAACATTTGCACAATTTTTATAGTATATGTAACTCAATGGAATGATAGAGTATCAAATGAGTACAAGATGTTACTGAAAAATGCAGTGTGCATTTAAATTTTTAAAATTTATTACATAAAAGCCACTGCCTTTAAACCCTCTCAAAAGACTCCTCCTTGCTTCAAATACACTTATCCCATTGCTCTTGCTCTTTTTGAAGCAGTTCTGGAAGTTCTCGTTCATGTCTTTAGTTGTACTGTAATGTCTGCCTAAATGTGCTGGATCATGTTTATGTTTCATGGTCATTTTGACTTTGGAAAAGAGGCATAAGTCACATCATGCCAGATTCAGTGAGAAAAGTGGAGGAGGCCACTGCAGAGTTTTTACCGGCCTGCCTTTCTATTTGATGGCACTCAGCAGCAGGAGTCACAGCATTCATCACACCTGGTAAAGGCACCAAAGACTTCCAGAACTGTTTCAGAAACTGACAAGGATGGGACAAGTGTGTTTGAAGTGAGGGGGAGCACTTTGAGGAATATTAATGGCAATGTTTCTTTTACTATAATGAATTTATTAATATAAACACTCACTGTAGTTTTTGATCACTTCTTGTACGTATTCTGAAATGAATGTGATCAAAGTGTGAAAGGTTTCTCAGGTAAAACATTTTCTGTTTAATTTTGTTGGACAGCATAAACATTGTGTTAAGAAATAAATTTCTATATTTTAATTACCATCATTAGAATTAAATGCTGCTATTCTCAAAATACTGCTTTAAATTGATCTAACAAATTAAATTACATAATTAAGTTTCAGATCCTAGGGTGAACAGTAGGAAAACACACTCTGTAACAATTTTTTTGTTCTTATTTTGTAAATTGTTCCTTTTGCTAGTATTAGGTATTTTTTCTTGGGCGTTTTTAATGCTGTTCACCAGTTTATTCTATTTTTATGATTTGAGTAGTGCTACATCAAGTTCTTTATTTGACATTTATAAAAATATATGCTTTCTTATCCATTTTAGCCATTTCTGTGTAACTTATGGAACTGTACATACGTGCTATTTTTATTTTAATAAACTGAGTCATTTTAAGAAATAATTTCGATGCTTCATTTTACACTTTCATGATTACTGGTATATTTTTCTTGTCTTTGCCACATTATTTTATGTTTTTAATCTGTCATGCTTTTTCTTTGCTTAATTATTCCTGTTTTTCTCTTCCACCGATCTAGACTTTTAGTCCTCCTAGCCTCTATTTATCAATAGAAATTATGTATTTTGTTTCTAATTTTTTACTGTTGACTTTTATAATTTTAACATTGAACATATATTTATGTTTGCTTAATTATGTCCAAAGCTAACCAGTAACTCTCTTTATGATAAAGACAATGATGTTAGTGAATTTTAATTTTTTTCAAATTTTTCTCCAACTCTCACATGACTTTTGCCTAGAATCTTAGACACATCTTGTTACTAAACATTATTTTGCTTTGGTTTACAAATAGCACTTATTTGTATTTTCCAGTATGTTTTTCTGATTCTTCTTTCACTTTTTTTGTACTGGCACCTCACTATTTTCTTCTAATTGTATCAATTTATTTAGCTGAAAAATAACTTTAAAAGCTCTTCTAATAATGGTGTTTAGTTTTGATGTGTATATATGCCAAAAATCATAGTCATAAATTAGACTGTAGAATTATAGAACAGGTATTTTTTTCCTTCAAAACTTTATACCTGTAAATATTAATCTACTTGCTTATGCTTCTATGTTTGCTGATAAATATTTACATTTATCTTATTTGGGGTGGTTTTTCAGTAGGACTTTTGCTTTACCTTAATATTTTGCAATTTTACTATAATGTCTCTATATATGTATTTTTAAGATACACTTATCTTCTTAGACAGAGTGGAATTTATTAGTCTGAGCATGGCTATTTTTCTTTGATACTGAGAAATTCCAAAGATTAAGTCTTGCAACACTGCTTTGCACCAATTTTTCTGTTCTCCCTTGTGGACCTCCTATTAGATTATTCCAGGCCCATGACTTAGGCTACTTGCAGGTACAGTATGTTTCTGTCTTATCTTGATTTGCTTTGCCATTTTTAGAGTAATTCTCGGTCCTGACCTACACATTCCTCTTTTGTTTTTAAGTGCGGCCATGTGATTTTCAATCTATAAAATGTATTTTGCCCATAATTTATGCATATATTTTAGCAGAAGGATGAAGTTTTAACATTGGTTCAATTCGCTATCTAAGAAGAAAGGGACCATATAAATAAATGCATATAAATACAAAATGCTAAATTTATGTAAACACTGCTTAACTTGCATCCATGTTTTTTCTGTTTTGTCTTAAACAAGGCTAAGTTTTAGCTGTCATTCACCTTTGAGTTACATGAAACTGATTTTATAAGCTTCTATTACCTAGTTCTAACTGAAGAAGAGAACTTCCTTCTAGTTCTTCCCAAATACTTTTCATAAATCAATCCCCATTACCCATGCTTCCTATATCCCTTCTTAGATCTCATAAGGAAGAAAAAGAGCATTATGGCTTTTCACTGGCAAAGGAACCATGTCCCTCTGAAGAAGGAAAATACAGAGTAAGAAGTGGCCAGCAGAAAGTGGGACATGGGAAAAGCACATAGATCACAAGAGGTAAACAGCTACCACTTCATAAGTCATGGTCGAGAGAAACACTTTTGTATTATTATTTTACTTTTGGATCTTTACAGGTAGGCTGGTAATAGCAGTAGCTGTTGTCATGACAACCTACAGCCCATGTTAGAGTTCTCCAAATCATTAAGCACTTATGTTGTCAATAAAAATGCTTGAAGGAGAAACTTTTAGTCATTTACTTATTTTAAAATTTTAACATTCTTCTGATGGTCTCCCATGGGTATTGTGTTCTCAAATTATTTTTATTTGCACTGGCCTCAGTTTACTGAAGCAAATTTATAGAGGGGATTAATTCCAAGACAGTAATAAAAATATATTTCAGATACAAAGGAGTAACTGGCTTGAACATCAAAAGGAAGACAGTGACAGACCCAAGGATGAAGTCTTGTGGCACTTGGACTTTCTCCATCCTCAATCCTGACACAGCAGCTGTGCACATAAGATTAATGTGTCATTCTTGCTAAGTGCATTTAATAATTTTCACATTCAGCAAAGTCATTTCCTAAAGTGGAATCTTCCTTGGGAAAAGAAAAATGTATAGTTCATTACCCATCTTATTTAGTTTACCTTTCAAGTGATAACCAAGTTAAACTATTATCCTAAACTGTACTGAGACACACACTTAAAACCCTAGTAACCCCAGGAAGAGAAGTTTTGTTAGCATGGGGCAAGTGATAGAATGGAACATAAAACCCAAGGCCTTACTATAGGCTAATGCAGTGATGACAAACTTTTTAGAGCTTTCAATGGTACAAAAGACCCACTGCAGTACGTGTGCCATAGGTTCATCACCTCTGGTCTAATTTCTGCCTAGATGAGAAATTACAGATTTTAAATGATATATCCAAGGTCATACCATTTGTGGGCAGAACCTGTGTATGCAAATCTCTAATGTATTACACAGAATATGATTACTTCTACCCTAACACAAGTGACAAAGCTTCATGTATTATTGAGTTGATAGGAGTAATTTGCTATGGTAGTCATCCTTTCCCTGTTATTGTCCTATGTGGAACAGAAAGTCTAACTTCTGTTATGCTAAAACAACCATAGTGAAACAATAAACTTTAGTTAAAAACATTTTAATGTGCCTCTAAGCAATTTCACTGTCTAGATTTAGACTCCTAAGATAATAGAAAATCAAATATTGGAGTGAATTTGAACATTGTTTTGGACAAGGTGAAGCAGAAATTCATAACTACAGTAAAATTACTATCTTTTCATGACCTTGAGTGGTGGGAGAGCAATCTAGCCCATATGAGAAATGCTTATTTGGCAGCAGAAGCCCAGGCTTTCCGTAGCTGAGGTCTGTGGTCTGACTTAGCTCCTTGGATATTCTCTGATGGCAAACATTATTTCTTACGAACTAGCAACAGGTAAAATATACACAGTGCACCAGAGCTATTCATCATTTTCACTGCAATTGTTTTTTTCACTGCTCACTTTTAGCAAACACTTTAAATAAACAGATTTAGTTTTTGTGTTCCACTGTTATCACCTAATGAGTCACAGGCACATTGAGAAAGGAAAGATATCAGGAATGTTTAATCTGGAGTGATTTAAACAAGGGACATATTTGAGGGAATTAACAAAATCAGCACGCTCATTGCTCCAAGCTGATTTTTCTTACTGGTGAGACTAAATGAAAATCAGAACTCAAAGCAGTAGAAGTCTTTCAGGTCCAATTCATGCTGCCAGCATTAAAAGGCTGCCAGGATGGAAAGCTGAATCACTCTCTCTGCCAGTTACAGCTGTGTTTTTCATACTTAGGATGAATTTCCTGATTCCAGTGTTTAAAAAAAAATCACTCATCTTCTGGAACTGTATTCATCTCTTGCTCTCCATCTCTACCCATCCTCCCATCCGCACTTCATTCCTAGGAGTTGATTGCAAAGCAGTTAGAGCACTGGTACCACATCAGTTCAAAGCATCTTAATTTAGTCTGCTGTAAACATCCTGAGGTAAAATATTCTAAAGGGGGAATCAATCAGTAAGGATGATTCTTACTCTTAGTGGAGCCGTCAAATACAAGAGGGTCAGGGAAAGTGCTTAAAACTATTAGACAAACTGAATTTGGGAAAACCTATAAACTTAAATTAGAGGCTTAAAAAAATCAGGGGTGAACATGTGAGCTGTGGGAACACTGAATGAACTCCCATCTGTGTAGGTAAATCTGCGAACTGAAAGTTCATTACACACCACAGACACAGTGCTGCAAACTTGGGCCGCATTATTAGAAGCATGGCATTCAACACTGGAGTAGAAAACATTTAATTCCTCCTTCAACAATCCTATGACATCTGTGTCATCATCTATAGTTCTGAGAGCCAGGTTTTCCTGTGATTAACGTTTCTGGCTGGTGTTCTTGGTAACTTGTATGCCGCATTTAATTTCCATAATGTGAGCCTGTGTCCTCCACTTTACTCCCAAGAGCTAGTAGGAGAAAATATCAGACAACCTATGAAAAAAAGTGGTAGAAGAGTGAGCCTATGAAAATTCAATCACA
>RJWM01039525.1:0-16067 GCA_004363535.1 Dasyprocta punctata
TAAAGCACTTTGTGCAGTACTTGGCTCATGAAAAGCACCTAATCCAAAGTAACTATTCTCTACCTAAAACTTGAACCAAGAATGGGGCCGAGAACTGGAAATGCAGTGATAAACAGGACTCCTGCCCTCAGGGAGCTTCAGTTCTAGTGGAAGAAACAGAAAACCATGCCCCTGACAGCACAGTGAGTTATTCGGGGCTTTCTGGTAAGCGCCCCAGGGGAAGGTCAGGTGTGCTGAGGGTATCTGCGCTCTTGGGGGACGCTGGCCCAGGCCCCGGGGAGCCAGTGAGAATCATCCAGCTCCAAGTTCAGCTCTGCAAGGAGCCCAGTCATCCCAGTGAGACACCAGCAGGTGCTGGTTGCCCCTTCTCTCACCTGTCCTGTCCCGGAGGATCTCCAGTCACGCACACCTTACCGGCCTCCGAGCTTAAATAGAAACATTCATCCCGAGACTGGGAGAAGCCAGAGCCTGAGTCTAGGGACAGCGAGTGCAGAACCGCGCTGCGTGCTGCCTGAGACCCCCGCAGATCTGCAGATCTGCGCAGTGCCGGGGGTGGAGGTGGGAGGGAGCCCGAGACCTCACCGAGCTGTAAATCAGCCTCGGGGGTCTTCCTCCCTCCCTCCCCCCCTCCCTGCCTCCCTCTTCCTTTCAAACTTTCTTTTCTCTTTTTTTAAATTTTTATTACTGGCTGTTGCAGCACACGGTGACCACAGTCATCCTGGGAGGTTGGGGCACACACTTAACACATTCGAGCTCTTTCTACTTCCGCTTCCCTCCCCTCCGTCTCTTGGTTAAACTTTTTTCTAGTGATTAAAAAAAAAGTATTTATTAGAAGCATTTTAGAACACACAGCAAAAGCATTAAAATACCATTCAGAGGCAGCCACCAATAACATTTTGGTAGTTCTTTCTGGCCTTACTAATACTCAGTTTTTATTAAAATCCTCTAAAGGAGGGCAGCCTTGAAACCCTTACCCTAAAGGTGCCAGCATACCCCAACCATCATGTGACCTCCTGTGCTGCCTCTGGCTTTGGGGTTGTCCCCATGGCAGGGGCAGAGGGGGCCCTAGATGGGGTGGTTTGGATTCCAGTCAGGCACTAAACTCTAAGACCACCATGCATAGCACCTGTTAGCTCTTCCCGCAGGGGCTGTGGATGACCCCCAGGACAGACGGCCGTGTCGCTGCCACGATGCCAGGGTACAGAGCACTTGAGAGATTAAGGAACTTGGTTCAGCTCCAGGCCAGGGTATTCTTTCAGTGTTTTGGGGCAACATCTTAGATCCCTTTATCAGTCCCTGTGTTGTGGAAATTTTGCCAAGCCAAGCCAAGCCAAACCAAACCAAACTAAAAGGAAGATTCTTTGCACCGAGGAGATAAGATGGCAGCATTTAATCTTTACACCAGCGGACTGTTGGAGTTCACACCAGTGGACAGTTGCAGGGATCATTCCTCCCTAGCAACGGCCCCGAATCAGGGAGGAGTTTAGTCTATATAGAATTAGCAGTGGTAGGTACAAAGCGAGTGACCAAATGTTACATACATTGAATCACAAGTGACAGACAAGTTGGTCTTGAAATAATAGAAACATTCCAGGAACCAGGGGAGGGGGCTCTTACAGAATGGGCATACTTGAGGGCATTACCATAATATAGGAACTGTTCAGGAGAGAGAGATTTGACTGAATGAAAGTGGTTAAGGGCATTACCATCATATAGAAGTTGCTGGGGAAGAGACTTGACTGAATGAGCACAGGTCAGCACAAGGTGCCTTAAGACATAGGCAATTGCTCTGACATTGTCAGAGTCAATTGAATTTACCAGAGACAGCAGAACAGCAACTTGGTCAGTCTTTTAATTAATCATGAAATATCTATAAGTTTGTTATTTTGCCCCAACACCTGGGCTTGTTCAGGCTGTGCTTGGGTTCAAGCCCACTGTGAATCCCTGCACCTGGCTGGGTCATTGTTAGGATTTAGACCTAGCATGATCCCCACAAAGTCTCCAGTGTGTACAAGGTGACTGAATCATGAGGACACTGTACTTACCAGTGGATCCACCATGGATGAGTTCAAAGCTGACTGTGCTGTTGGGAGATGGGGCCTGGTTGGAGGGGGTCACTGGGGAATGGCCTAAAGGGATGAATTCTTGTCTCCAGCTCTTCCCTTCTCTCCCTGCCTCCTGGCTGCCATGGTTTGAGCATCTTTCCTCTGCCCAGGCCCCTCCACCATGCCACTTCTGCCTTGGAACCAGTAGATCATGGACTAAACCCTCTAAACCATGAGCCAAAATAAACCTCTCCTCCTCTAAACTGCAGGTGTTCAGTATTTTGTCCCAGCAACAAGAAAGTGACTGATACAGCCACCAATGGCCAAGGCATTTGGTGATTACTGGTCAAGAAGTGGGCAGACTGAGAGAGCCTGCGATCACTCTGACTTGCTTTGGATACTTGACAAATGGGAGGCAAGCAGAGGGTTGTGCGGTGCTTGCTTATTACTTTTGGAACTGCAAAAACTGCTGCAAGGAGAAGCCATCTGGAGGAGAGAGCAGGCTCTTGTACAGCTCCCTTACTGGTCAGGGTGACCACAGAGCGCCCAGCCGTGGGGCTCACAGTGTGGTGAGGTGCAGTTCCAGGCACACGTGGCATCAGTGCTGCCAACAGAGGAGCAGGGTGTGCCGATTCGTGTCTCTGCTATCAGTGTCCGCAGGTTTGCTGCCCTGCCGTGGACAGGCTGGGTCCCTCATCAGGTCAGTTCTGCAACGTGGTCCAGGGACCGTGCGTGGGAGCTCAGCTTCTGGCCAGCTCTGAGAAGTTCCCAGTGCTTTTCTGTGCAGCCCAACTGGAAAATGTTCTGATGTCTGTAACTAAGAATCTTGACTGATTCTATTGTAAAACTAAAGTAACAAAGGTTTTGCAATCCAAGATGAATGGTAGGTATGATCTGGGGTCCAGATAAATCCATGATATTTAAAGTGTGACTTGCACTCTGTGAGGCTGAGGCAGGAGAATCTCAAGTTTAAGCCCAGCCTGGGCAACTTAGTGAGAATCTGTTAAAACAACAACAAAAACTGTGAAGGCCTGGGATCAATCCCAAGTACTGCAAAAAAAGAAAAGAAAAAAAAAAAATGTAGTTCCAGTGGGCCAATATCAGTAGCCCTGGGACATTGCTAGAAATGCATAATCAGAAAACTATGCCACTCTTGCTAAATCCAAATTTGTTCCGTTTTTTTTTTTTTTTTTTTTTTCAGGGCTAGGAACAAGTTTGCATTTTAACAGGATCTCCCCGGGGTGTGTAAACATGGATCAAGATGCCAACTCTGACTGTGCTTTAAAACCACTTGGGGACCATTTAAAAAATACTGATGTTCATTTACATCCCCCAGGACAACTGACTCAGGCAAGAAGGAGGCCATAGCCACAGGCTGAAAGGGGCTGGTTACCCACACAGCTCAGAGATTCCCTGCAGATCTTGTTCATTACAAAGAGGGAACAATGATCATTGGAACAGACAAATCTGGCAGACACCACATTGACCAAAAACAAAATCTAAAGTCAACACTGGGCATGGTGGTGCACGCCTGTAATTCTGACATTCTGGGAGGCTGAGGCTGAAGGACTGAAAATTTGAATCCAGACTGGGCAACTTAGTGAGACCCTTTCTAAAAATTTTAAAAAGGGTCAATTTTTAAAAACAGTGTAGTTCAGGCATAGAACACCTGGCCGGTTCTATCACCAGTACCCTCCCCAAATTAACATTACAAATAATGGGACAAAGCCATGTCATGAGCTACCTGGTGCGACACCGTGAGAATCCAATGTCATCTGTATAGAATTTCTGCCCCCAAAATGATGCACCTGAATCAGTAATGAAAGGGAAAAAATCAGACAAGTCCAACTGAGAGATCATCTGTACAACAGCTGCTCCTTAGAAAGGTCATTTTCAGGCTGAGAGTGCAGCTCAGCAGCACAGCACTTGCCAAGTGTGCGCAATCACTGGAATCCACCCCCACCACACACACGTGCGCACACACACGCACACACACACAATCAGGCTTTTTTTTCTTTTTCTTTTTCTTTTTTTTTGGAGAGTAATAAACGACTAGGGGTGCAGGAATGTCATTCTGCTACTCTGGGAGGCTAAAGGAGGATTGCAAGTTTGAACCCACTCTGGGTAACTTAGCGACTTGGCAAGATTCTGTCAAATAAGTAAAAAATAAATCAAAAATAAAAAGGGTGGAGACTTTATTTAGCTCAGGTCTAAAACCTATTTACTCCCCAACACCACAGACACAAAAACCACTAAGGGGCGCTGTTTAGAGTAAAGGCACCCAAACCCCTCTCCCTCACACAGCGCGCCTGGCACGGTGAGCCAGGTGCAAAACTGCTGGCAAACGACCGACCTCCAGATCCTAGGCAGCAAAGCGACTTTTGTACAAGTCAGCTCTTGACACAGGGTTGACTTAAAAGGAAAAAAAAAAGAAAGCAAGCAAGCAAGCAAGCAAGCAAGCCAGCCCAAGGCAATTGAAGAGACATGCCTGCCATGCGATCACGTGATCTTTAATGCCCTACGGATGGAGAAAGAAAGGCGAGGAAGAGCCGGGCGTGGTGGCACATGCCTTTAATCCCAGCACTCAGGAGGCTGAGGTAGGAGGAGCGTTGTGTGTTCGAGGCCAGCTTGGGCTACAACGTGAGCGCAAGGCCGGCCTGAACTACATAGTGCGACCCTGCCTCAAAAAACTAGGGCCGGGAGTTTGGCTCAGTGGCTTAAGCGCCTGCCCTAGCAGGTGCGAGGTTGTGAGTTCGATCCCTGGTGCCGCCAAAAAAAAAAAAAAAAAAAAAAAAAAAAGGCAAGGAAGAAATTCGGAGGACCGTTTTGTGGAACTCTGAATATTAGGGAAGAGAATGATACTAATGCTAAATGCTCTGGGTGTCAAAATGTGCGGGGGCTGGTGCAGGACAGCATAGGCGCTCTATGCTGAAGCACACGGGGCTGCAGAGGTGGTGTTTTAAATTGTTTAGGAAAAAAACCACGTATAAAAGAGATAAAACAAAAGTGACAATATGTCAAAGGCTAACCTTTGACAAAATGGATCTTCTTTGTTAAAGAGACAGATGGTTAATACTTTAGGCACTGCAGCCATATATACAGTGCTCAATTTTGCTGTGAAAGTAGCTATTAAGAACATGGAAACAAATAAGGCTGTATTTCATTAAAACTTTATTTATGGGCAGTGAAATTTGAATTTTTTATCATTTTCATAGGTCATAAAATATTTTCATCTGTTAAAGAATGCCTGTTTGTTGTAGTCAGGGTTTGCAAGGGAATAGATTTAATACAGGACACATAATTTATAGAATTATTTTATAATATGCACCCAAAATTCAAATGCAGAAGACTGCAGGAGATCTGTCCACTCACTAAGACCCAAAGAATCCATTTGAGGGCCTGGGATCCCACGGCAGTGTCCTACATGAGTCCACCTGGAGGCCTAGAGCCCATGACAATGTCTCATGCAAATCTGTATCAAGGATCTGCACTGCAAAGGCCCAAAGGCCAGGGGTGGAAGCTAGAAAATCTGTGCCAGCAGGATGAAGGATCTGCACTGGAGCTAGGAAGCAATGCTCAAGGTGAGGACCAGGGCTCACCGGAAGAGAACCACAGCCAACCTCAGTGACAGTGAGGACCTGAGCTGAGTTCATAGCAGGAAAGCCAGTGTGATAAGCTTCTCCAAGAGAATGAACAGCACACCATCTTCCCCTCCAGTTCTCCTTTTATGCTACAGGCAGTAATTCTCAGGTGGGCCTTCCACATAGAGAACCATGCTGACTCAGTTCAGCTGGGTGTTACAAGTTGACCATTAGTAAATCCACCACATTATTATCAAGAAATCAACCAATAACAAATGCTGGTGAGGCTGTGGGGAAAAACCCTTCTCCACTGGTGGTGGGAGTGTAGACTGGTGCAACCACTGTGGAAATCAGGATGGAGATTCCTCAAAAAACTAGAAGTAGATATCTCAAAAGAATTAAAAGCATCATACCGCAGTAATATATGCACACCCATGTTCATAACAGTACAGTATGTTTTTTGTTTTGTTTTGTCTTTGGTGCTGAGGATAGAACTCACAATCGTATGCCTGCCAGGTGGGTGCTTACACCACTGAGCTAAATCCCTGGCCTTATTTTTTGAGACAGGGTCTCACTATGCAGTTTAGGCTGGCCTTGAACTCACTTTGTAGCCCAGGCTAGTCTCAAACTTACAAGGATCCTCCTACCTCAGCCTCCCAAATGCTGGGACTAAAGGCATACACCACCACACCCAGCTAGCAGAACAGTTTGTAATAGCTAAATCTTGGCAGTGGCCAAATGCTCATCAATGAAGAATGAATTAAAAAGATGTGGTTTTTTAATACGATGGAGTACTACTCAGTCATAAAGGATAAGCTTGAGACATTTATAGCTAAATGGATGCACCTTCAAACTATACGCCTAAGTGGAATAAATCAGACACACATGTGTAAATACTGCATTGTCTCTCTAGTGTGAGAAACTGAAAGTGTAAATAAGAACCAAAATACGTAACAGAAATTGTGAAATAGGAAGAAATTGTTCAAAAGGAAAGGGGAACTAGGGAGGGGGGAGGGGAAAAGGAAGGAAGAGAAAAGAAAAAAATGAGAAAAGGAGGATAAAATGGAAACAAAGCTTTATAAATAAGGAGGTGAATGGGGTTGAAGGGAGGGGAGTGGAATGGAAAAAGAAGAGAAATCAGATATATCATGTACAGGTACAAATTTCCTATATTTGATCATTATGTATATCTAAATTGTACCATAGAGCCGGGCGTGGTGGCACATGCCTTTAATCCCAGCACTCGGGAGGCTGAGGTAGGAGGAGCATTGTGAGTTCGAGGCCGGCTTGGACTACAACGCGAGTGCAAGGCTGGCCTGAGCTACATAGTGTGACCCTGCCTCAAAAAAACCAGGGCCGGGAGTTTGGCTCAATGGCTGAAGTGCCTGTCTGGCAGGTGCAAAGTTGTGAGTTTGATCCCTGGTGCCACAAAAAGGAAAAAATAAATAAATAAATTGTATCATAAACTTAATTAAAAATTTTTCATCTGCTAATTAGTTTTTCCAAATTGTTTCAATTAAAATGAGACCAACCAGCCAGGATTCCATTTAATCCCAGCATTTGGGAGGCTGAGGCAGGAGGATCGTTGTAAGTTCAAGACCAGCCTGGGCTACAGTGAGTTCAAGGCCAGCCTGAACTGCATAGTGAGACCCTGTCTCAAAAAATAGGGCCAGGGATTTAGCTCAGTGGCTTAAGCACCTGCCTGGCAGACACGAGGTTGTGAGTTCAATCCCCAGTACAAAAAAAAAAAAAAAGCCTGACCATTTGGAACATTTCTTTGTCTGAGCAGGTACACCCCGAAATGTTGACAATGAAGACTCCTTCTAGAGAGAAGAAGGGGAACTTTATGCTTTACTACATTTACTTCTGGCTTGTGTGTGTGTGTGTGTGTGTGTGGTATTGGGGATTGAACCTAGGGCCTTTACCCTACATTCCTAGTTCTTTTAAAAGTTTTTTATTGATTTTTTAGACAGAGTCTTGTTAATTTGCTAAGTTGCCCAAGCTGGGCTTGAGGGAACCTGTGATCTTCTTGCCTCAGCCTCCCTATATTGTTTAAATGTTCAAAAGAGCACTTTGGTTTTGGGTTTGTGGTTGTTGCTTTCTTTTTTTGTGAAGCTCCTTCTCGTGTTCACGAGCTTTTGCTGCAGTAACGCCACCAGCACCCCAGTGGCTCACGACAGCAGACACTGCCCGTCATGCTGCGTGAGTGTGGGGCAGCGGGCGTGGCACTCCAGGCAGCCTCCCGCCGTGGCCCCGGTTGAAGCAGCAGAGCAGCCCAGCACACATGACTCTCACAGCAAAGGGCAGAATGGCTAGAAGCAAAGCCAAGCCAGGCAGTTGTATTTGAGGCTCCCACTGACATGGCGTGAACTGTGTGTTACAAAGGCCAAACGAAGTCACGGGGCCATGCTGCTCCATGGAAGGCATAGCAGGGGTAGGATGTGGGAGGGATGATAAAAAAAATACAGTGAATGTTTAAATTTTTAAAAACTTATTACAGTAAAAGACACATTGCCATTAATTCCCCTCAAATTACTCTTCCCTGCCTCAAACACACTTACCCCACTGGTTTTTTTTGTTTTTTTTTTGTGGCACCAAGGATCGAACTCACAACCTCGTGCCTGCCAGGCAGGCTCTTAACCCACTAAGCCAAACTCCCGGCCCGTTTTCTTTTTGAGGCAGGGTCGCACTGTGTAGCTCAGGCCGGGCTTGCGCTTGTGTTATAGCCCAAGCCGGCCTCAAACTCACAAGGCTCCTCCTACCTCAGCCTCCGGAGTGCTGGGATTAAAGGTGTGCGCCAACACGCCCGGCTTACCCCATTGTTCTTGCCACTTTCTGAAGCAGCTCAGGAAGTCCTCTTCCCTGAGGGTCTGTAGTTGCACAGTCATGGCTGCCCTGACATCTTGAATGGATTCAAAACACTTTCCCTTCATGGTCACTGTGACTCTGGGGAAGAGCCAGAGGTCACGTGGTACCAGATTCGGTGAATAAGGTGGAAGAGGACACACCATCACGTGTTTATGAGCCTGTCTGTCTGTCAGGATGACTGTTAACAGCATTCATTGCATTATTTTTTTATCACACCTGGTAAAGAAACCCATCTACCTAATTTATTTTGGCTTGTGGTTTTTAGAAATTCAGTCTGTGGTTGGCTGGCTTCAAGACAAAAAGGACATGGTGGAAGGAGGGGCCAGGGGAAAGCTGCTATGCCATAGTGGTCAGGAAAGAGAGCAGGAAGGGAGGAGCAGGGAGGGAGAGGCACCCTTCCGGGTCACTCCTGTGAGGCCTCTAGTCAGGCCCCGACCCCAACAGCGAATCAGCTAGCAATGCACTGAGGACTAATCCACTGATAAGGGCACTGCCCTTGTGATTCAGTCATCTTCCAAACACACAGGGCTCTGGGGGACACCCCAGATCTAAACCGTAACACTGAGGTTGCCTGCACCCTGGATTCATTGGTGTTCCCACACTGCCAATGCCGAGCGAGCTCCTATTAGCACCTGAGGCTCCTCCTGCTGCAGGATGCTAAAGGCCGACTTAGACTGGGCCTGGTTAAAATGTGCACACAGTTGAGAGCTCATATCCTGGTTCACACAGGACTCTCGTGGATATGGGCTTGGGTCACTGTGGAAGGAGGACTGGGAATTTTAGGATGGTCCCTGCAACCTTTGCCCCTCGTATGCTCCCAAGGGGAAGCAAAGAGAAAGGAAGAGGCCAGCGTCCCATAGTCCCCTTCGGGGCCTTTCCCATGAGACCTATGACCTCCCACTATGCTCTGTCTCTTAAAACTTCCACACTCAACAGCCTCAAGCTGAGGATCCCACATTTAACCCATGGCTTTCGGGGGACATACTAGATCCAAAGATAGCATCCAGCAAGACTAATCTAATCACAGGAGACCCTTAGCTAGTGACAGAAGAGGAACTAACAGGGATTCTCCCCTTGACCAAACTCTAGCCAAGCTCCTGTGAGCGGTCTTCTCCACTGGGCCTCAACTTTGGTCAACAGACCTGCGCAAACACTGACATATTCCTGTCACCTCAAGGCCATGTCCCTAGATGACTCTGGTCTCCTCCGAGTGCCTGCCTGAGGAAACTCAAGGCTGCCATGAGTTTTACCATGTATGACACCAGAGAACAGGGTTCTGTCTCCCAGCCTGGAAGATCGAATCCTGACTTTGGTGATAGCTGACAGGTGCAGTTGGCCTAATCACTTTTACACGGTGCCACCCTTTGTCATTTTTCATTCCTTGACTCTACAGAGTGCCTGCTTGTCCCCTCCCCTACTAGCACTCATTTTTTCTTTTTCAGTAGTGGGGATCGAACCTGGGGCCTTCACATTGCACTGCAGCTGCAGCCTCTTTCCTTTTTTTTTTTTTTTTTTTGACAGAATCTCACTAAACGGCTCAGGCTGGGTTTAAACTCAGTATCCTCCTCCCTCAGCCTCCCACAGTATTGGGATTACAGGGATGTGCCACCATGCCCAGCTCCCTAGCCACTTCTATATAAATCAAAGTTGAGCTCAGTTCATACTGGGCTCTTTTGATTATTGAAACAGTTCACAGTGAGCCGGGCGTGGTGGCGCACGCCTTTAATCCCAGCACTTGGGAGGCTGAGGTTGGTGGAGCCTTGTGAGTTCAAGGCCAGCTTGGGCTACAACGCGAGCGCAAGGCCAGCCTGAGCTACATAGTGCGACCCTGCCTCAAAAAACTAGGGCTGGGAGTTTGGCTCAGTGGCTTAAGCGCCTGTCTGGCAGGTGTGAAGCTGTGAGTTCGATCCCTGATGCCACAAAAAAAAAAAAAAAAAAAAAAAAAAAAAGAAACAGTTCACAGTTACTACTGATTATCCTTTCCACTGTGACTACTTTACATCCTTATCTATCTTTGACAAAAATCAGGAAGTTGGCCATTCCTAGACCAGGGTTAGGGAGAACAATGGCCACAGCAGCAAACAAGCCTAGTCTGGGAACCAGCGCCATGTGTGGGTTGCGGCCATACTGGGACCAGCCAGACCCCAGCCCCTTCCAGCACACAGACTGGCAAACAAGAAGTACCATCCCCCTGCCACCCACCCCGCCCCGGAAGTGACTGGCTTATCCAGAGAAATACAGGCTGTGATGAGAGCTATCAAGGTGAAATGCAACTGGATGCCTGTGGTGCTTTGTTGTTTCACTAACATTGCAGGTCTAGGGTCAGTGGTCTGATCATAGGTTCAGAGGATATTGCTAAGCAATCTAGGGGGCATCTCCTTCTGAGGGTTGCAGCCATTGCTGATTCCCTATGGTCTTGTTTTGAGGTCCTATGTCATTTCCATTGCTTTCTTGGGTTGGGTTTTATTCTCTTTTGTTTTGTTTGACTATGTTGAATCCCATGACAGGAGAAGCTATATCAAGGATAGCAAGATACATTATGGTAGCAATTTTGGATTTACTACTGGCTTATTCTGAAGTCCTTTATCACATTCACTGTTTTGTTTTTATTGTTTCTATTCTATTCTGTTCTGTTTGATTTTTACTATGTCTGAAGTTATCTGCAGCTATTTTGAAGACATCAAAAGGCATTATGGTAACTACTGTTGATTTCATAATGTTTTAAAGTCCTGTATCTCTTACACTGGTTTGTTTTGATTGGTTTTATTCTGTTATATACTCTTTTAAAAAAAAGTACCTATGCCATGGAAAATTTGAGAAAGTTAAAAAATTATTTTTCTACTGGTGATATTCACATTTTATTTTTTATTTTTATTTTTATTTTTTTGTGGCCTTGGGGATCTAACTCACAACCTCACACCTGTCAGGTAGGCACTTAAGCCACTGAGCCAAACTCCCGGCCCTAGTTTGTTTGTTTGTTTTTATGGCATCGGGGATTGAACTCACAACCTTACACCTGTCAGGCAGGTGTGTAAGCCGCTGAGCCAAACTCCCAGCCCTAGTTTTTTAAGACAGGGTTGCACTATGTAGTTCAGGCCAGCCTTGTGCTCGCGTTGTAGTCCAGGCCGGCCTTGAACTCAGAATGCTCCTCCTACCTCAGCTTCCCGAGTGCTGGGATTAAAGGTGTGCACCACCACACCCGGCTCTTCATTCCTTTTTCATTCCCTTCCTCTCCCCTCCCTCCAACTCCCTCCATCTCTTGGTCCCATTCCCACTTGAGAAAGATCTACCCCTCTACTTCCTATTATCTATCTTTCATTTCACTCTTTATTTATATTTTGAGTTTCTCATAAAAGAAAAACCGTGCGGAAAAAAAAAAATCAGAACGTTGCTGAGCCTGAGGACAATTCCACACACCACTGCTGACCTGAAGATGGGCAGCCGCTTGGTAAGGAATGTGGAAGGACTTCTGGAAGCGGAGAGCCAGCAGCAACATGGAGATGTCCCTCCTAGGAACTGAGCTTCTGCCCCTGAGCTTCCTTGGAAGTGGATTCTTCCAGAGCCTCCAGTAAGATCAGCCACCACCCTGATTTATGTCTGGGATGTCATGGCCAGAGAGCCCAGCCAAGCCTGCCCAGATTCCTGACCGTTTTAAGCAAAGTTCATAGTAACTGATTAATCAGCAATAAGAAATAAACACACCCTTTGCTTGACCCAGCAATCTCAATTCTGAGGAGTTGTCTGGAAGATACTCTGCCAAATGCAAAACACATATGCATAGCTTACTCACTGCAACTATATTTTAAACTTCTAAAGATTGAAAACGACCTAAATGTCCGAGCATGGGCCGGAGATAAAGTTCAGCAGCACAGTGCCTGCCAGGCAAGTGCGAGGTCCTAAGTGTGATTTCCGGTATGCACCCTCCCAAAAAATGTCCAAGCAGAGGAAATTGATGGACTAAGTTATGGTGCAAATTATGGTGCATACATTGGAGCTATAAAAGCATGAAGGAAGTTTACGAGAATGAGTTCCAGAAGATATTAAGCAAAGAAATTAAATTGCAGAAAAATATATATGACGTGTGATTAAAACATGTACTGAGTACTTACATTAAAATTTTTAAAAAATTATTACAGTAAAGGAGACATACTCCCCCTCACTTCAGACCCACTTATCCCATTGTTCTTGCCACTTTCTGAAGCAGTTCCTCTTTCATGAGTGTCTTTTTACAGCTGCCTGAAGGTCATGAGTTGATTCAAAATAATTTCTGCCAAATGACATTACTGTGTGTCTTCCATCTTATTCATCAGACCTGGCACCCTGCACCTTCTAAATCTTCCCCAAAGCCAAAATGACCATGAAGGGAAAATATTTTGCATCAAGTTGGGACATCGAGGCAGCCATGTCAGCACAAATAAAGACACTCACGAAAGAGACTTGCAGAATTGCTGCAGAAAGTGACAAGAATGATGGGATAAGTGTGAGAAGAAGATCTAGAGGGTGTTAATGGCAGAATGCCTCTTCCTGTAATAAATTTTTAAGAATTTAAAGATTTGCTGCTGGTTTTGATCACCCATGTTTAGCCTGAGAAATAAGGGGAAATAAAATACACATATAAAAACTTATCATTACTAAATAAAACTCATGAATAAATCAGAAACAGTGTAACTGTTTTGTTGCAGAAAATTTTCCTAGCCAAGCCAAACCAAAGCAAAAGGAAGACTCTTTGCACCAAGAAGGCATCTAACCTTTACACAAGTGGACTGTTGGATTTCATGCCAGTGGACTGTTGCAGGGATAATTCCTCCCAAGCAAACTCCCGGAATGAGGAAGGAGTTCAGTCTATATAGAATTAGAAGTGGGAGGTACAAAGCAAGTGACCAAATGTTACATGATGGTTACATACATTGACTCATATATTGATAGACAGGCTAGTCTCATATACTGACAGGCAGGCTAGTCTTGAAACAATAGAAACATTCCAGGAACCAGGGGAGGGGGATCTTACAGAATGAGCACAGTTAAAGGCATTACCATGATACAGAAATATTCCAGAGAGAGGGCCTTTACTGAATGAGCATGAATCAGCCCAGGGTACCTTAAGGTATAGACAGTTACTCTGACTTAGTGCTTATCTGCAACTGGGCTGTGGACACTGTCAGGGTCAATCAAATTTAGCAGAAACAGCAGAGCAGCAACTTGGTCAGAGGCCTCTAAATGATCGTGAAATATCTATAAGCTTACCATGTCATGAATGTGCTTCTACACTGTAACTGTGCCCCAACAGTTTAACCACAGGGATAGAGAGGAACAGGTCAAGGTGACATTCCTTTGAACATGTGTCTTTTTTGTATAGTTTTGACTTCCAAAAACATGGCAACATTCCATATTTTTAAAAAAATCAATCAGAGCTGGGCATGGTGGTGCACGCCTTTAATCCCAGCACTAGGGAGGCTGAGGTAGGAGTGATGTGAGTTTGAGGCTGGCTTGAGCTACAACGAGAGCGCAAGACTGGCCTAAACTACATAGTGCGACCCTGCCTCAAAAAACTAGGGCCAGGAATTTGGCTCAGTGGCTTAAGCGCCTGCCCTGGCAGGTGCAAGGTTATGAGTTCAATCCCTGGTGCCGCCAAAAAAACAAAAAAACAAAACAAAACAAAAAAACAATCAGCAAGAATGGAAAGAAAATAAAGTAAATCTGAACACAAACTGAAAAAATAAAATTCTATTTCAAATTAGTTCCATAACCACACTGAAAGGGAACAAAAAAGAACAAATTCCAGGAATTTAACACAACATTTGAGTACATAGCATTAGCTGGGAGGAGGCCATATGGAGGGGAGAGGAAAAAAATTGCAAACCAATTCTGAACCCTTTTAGTAGGTCTGCTACTAAATGAGCTAAGGGACTCAGAAAAACTATTTTGGATAGAGCTGGGCATGGTAGCGCATGCCTGTAATTCCAGCACTCAGGAAGGCAGAGGCAGGAGCAACTCAGTAAGACCCTGTCTCAAAATATAAAGCTCCTGGGTTTAATGTCAGTTCTGCAAAGCAAGGAAAAGACTGGTTTAGATGTAACATAGGATTAAGCTGTGTCGATATAGCCAAGACTCTCACCAAAGAGGAAGGAATATACAGTACGAATATTGAAGGAAATAACCATGTGGAAGATGCCAGTGTAAAATAATGGTTCTAAAATAATCACAGGTGCCGTGTCACTTGTCTACACACACGAATTTGAAGTGCATGCGCGAGTATGCTATGTGTACATATCCCTAGATCGGTGAGTTGAAAAAACCAAGAAATGCAGAACTTCCAGTTACAATGGGGGCGCCTGACACCCTGAACTCGATCTCTGACACCACATGCCACTAACAGAGATGGCTCGCGGCAGCCACGTGGTTCCGGCAGGGCTGGTGAAGGGATATGGTGGAACACGTCATGTTAGAACATAAGGAAGAGATTTTTTTAAAAGAAAAAAAAGGGAAAAATAAAAAATAAAGACGGGTTTTGTCCCAAGGACACAAGCAACAGCTTGCGGAGTTGCCACTGGCACGTCTGGGACAAAACCATTAAACCGTAAATCATACATCGATGAAAAAGAATGGGAATTCACAAGCTCCTATGCTGAGGCCACAAACACAGGCGGGGAGCGAGCTCTTGTTGACAGGGACCTGCAGAGCGGCTGACGGTCCCTGAATGGCTATTTGGCAACCATCGTGCTAAAGACTGGAGCAGGCGAGAGTCACCCGTGGATGCCAGATGCGGGTGATTTTGTAAGAGGGCACCGTATTCTCACGGTCTCCCCTGCGCTGCTTGTTAGCGGCAAGGGAGAACTAAAGAGCAGCAATTATCCAGTGAAGTATTTAGGGGCGAAGGTCCAGGGCGGCGACAGAGATGACCCCTCCCTACTCCCTGGTCCCACCGGGCCTGGTGCACCCCAGCCCCCAGTGCAGCTGGGATGCTGGGGACAGCGCCACGCTCCCTCCCCAGGTTCCAGGCCCCTTCTCCTGGCTCTGGCCACACTGCGACCCCTCCTGGGCCTCTGTGACTACCCGGGCCCAGCGTTCCCCTCCAGCTGTCCTGGCTCCTGTGCCCCGACCTGGCCTTGACTCCGGGTCGCAGGACTGGCTGCTTGCCCAGCCCAGGCAGGACCTGGCTGGCCTGTGACCTGGTCCTCACAGCCACGGCCCCTTGGGGAGAAGGGAGTGTTTAACCCCAAACCCGCCAGACTACCAGGTGCCTCCACTACGCCTCATGTTCTGGTGTCATCTAAAGTGTCCCCCAGTGGGAGTGTAGACTGGTGCAGCCACTGTGGAAGTCAGTGTGGAGATTCCTCAAGAAATTAGGATTAGAGATCCCATTCAACCCAGCTAACCCTCTTCTGGGCATTTTCCCAGAAGAATTGAAAACATCATACCACAGTGATATCTGTGCACCCATGTTTATAGCAACCCAATTTGTAATAGCCAGATCTTGGAAACAACCCAAGTGCCCATCAATCAAAGAATGGATAAAAAAGATGTGGTATTTTTATACAATGGAGTACTACTCAGCTATTAAGAAAGATTGTAT
>RJWM01039526.1:0-16059 GCA_004363535.1 Dasyprocta punctata
TTTCATACATTAATGTAAAACTGCAGGAAAACCAAAGAATATGAAATCACCCGGAGGAATACAACAAACCATGTATAAAGCAACAGCAATGAGGCTAGCATTGATGTCTCAATAACAACAATGGAAACCAGAATACTTTGGAGTAAAGTTTTCCATGACCTAAGAAAAATCACCTACCAACTTAATATTTTATAAATGGCAAAGCTGTTTGTCAAGAATAAGTTCAGGCTGGGTGTCGTGATACACAACTGTAATCTCAGCAGTGTGGGAGACGAGGGCTGAAGGATAGAAAATTTAAGCCAGCCTGGGTAATTTAGCAGTTTAGAAAGAATTCATTCCAAAATAAGCAAAGGGCTAGAGATATAGCTCAGTATAAAAGCTATGGGTACACTCCCCTTTACCCCCTCCCCCAAATAGAGTCATGGCAAAATATCCCAGTACACTGTAAGCCCAGCTACTTAGGAGGCTGAGGCATAAAGATGACACACACGCACACACACACACACACACACTTTTAGTGAAACAAAAGGTATAATTTATTGATAAAAGTTACTCATTAATGAAAATTCTAAAGAATGTTTCTCAAGTAGAGGGACATGATTCTGAGGTAGGGGATTAGGGCTGGCTAAGAGACAGAAAGTAACCTGTCAATCACAAAGATCCAGACTGGAGGCTGAAAACAGGATATAACCATGTAACCTGATCCAGAACGGATGTGACCTGTCAATCATGGCCAGAATGTGTGAGCAGAGCAACTTTGAACGGACCACATTCCAAGAGGTTATAAAGATGGTAGCCACTGACTTCACTGCTACATACTATGATCTTACTCTTCTGCTAGTCTCCTGTTTCTTCAGTGGCCCATCCTGCTTGTGAGATGTATCTCTTCTTGCTCTTCTCTCCTTCTATACTTTTCTTCACTTCCTTTCTTCTCTCTTCTTCACTTTTATTTTCTTCTTTTACTTTAAAATAAAAGGTTGTGCCGGGCATGGTGGTGCATGCCTTTAATCCCAGCACTGGGGAGGCTGAGGTAGGAGGAGCGTTGTGAGTTCGAGGCCCACATTGCTACAATGCAAGCACAAGGCTGGCCTGAGCTACATAATGCGACCCTGCCTCAAAAAACTAGGGCTGGGAGTTTGGCTCAATGACTGAAGCGCCTGACTGGCAGGTGTGAAGCTGTGAGTTCGATCCCTGGTGCCACAAAAATAAATAAATAAATAAATAAATAAAAATAAATGAATGAATAAATAAATAAATAAAATAAAAGATTGTATTTAACTGTTTTTCAGTTGTCCTGGCCAATTCTTTAGGTGGGACAGAAAGAGCCTGGAATCACTGGACATTGCATGCTCCAGTGATAATTCTAGATAGTCTGATCTATAAAAGTGAGCAATGACATAGAGGAACATGTGGCTAAATCTAAAGACATATTCTGTAAAATAATACTTTTGGGGGAAGAAGAACCAGAACTAAAATGTTGGACACAGTAGCATTCTCATTGACATATGGAGATCAAAGTTAAAATATTCTTCAGTTCCTATATTGCTTATGAGAGTAAATGCATTGATTAATTCTAGACTTTGTTGACAAAGTATGTTAAAATAGGGCAATCACTAAAAGAAGAGGTAAAACAAATATAAGTCAAAAGAACCATATGGAATGAGAATTAAATAGGGAGAACAAAATGGAATGAAAAAAGAAAGGCTTAGTCCAAAGTACAGGAAGAAAGCGGAAGATAAAACAATGCCCCCAAGTGCTCTTTGGCAGGACTTATATTAAAATTGGAACAATACAGAGAAGATTAGCATGACCACTGAGCAAGGGTGACATGCAAATTCGTGAAGAATTCCATATTTTTAAAGGGAAAGAAAATGCTCAAAAGGAAAGAATACCTTGGGTAGAGGAAAGAAGAGAAGGAAGAAGGAAAAGGAGAGAAAGAAGAAGGGAAAAGATTACATGTATATAGGTATACATATATATGTAAGTATATATATATATGTATATATATATATATATATACATAAGATAGATTGCTATACTACTAATATCTGTTGATTCATCCAAAAGAACAGTTCGTGCTTTCATTGTTTGATTGTTTGATTTTTTTTTTAAAGCAGAATATGTTTATTGAGAGAAAGAAAGCTTCTGTCTGAGGGACAGAAGGGGTCCTGAGTGGGTTGTCAAAGACTGTCATTTTTAGGAACTTTTTATAGAGTAAAACCATGAGGTTAGATGGGTCCAAGGCTGGGGGACGGGTGGGAACTTGCAAGGTGGGCATAAGATGGGCTTCCTGTAGGGGGGTTGGGATGCTGACTCCTGACTTCCCAGGGTGATAGAGAGCTATTTAGAATATCAATCCTTAGGATATGGGTGCATTTGTTTGATCTTTTGTCCTGAGGCCTGGCCCATAGCAGGAGGTGTCTGTCTCCCCTACAGTTGCAAGGTATCTGGGCTTCTGCACGGGCTCCTTCAAGGACCTAGCTCTGTCTGACTGCCTATAATATTTCTAACTAACTCAGCTGCCTATAACATTCCCCCCTCTGAAGAAGTAACCTGAACTGCTATGAGGGGGTAATGGGCAGTGACCGATCTGGCTTCTTCAGGCTGAAGGAGGTTGTAGTTGTGGATCGGCAGTCGGGGTACTTCTGTAGATTCTACATAGAGGCCCTCGATAGACACCAGGCATTTTCATCTTGGGTAGGCATACAGCTTTGAGTCTGGAGGAGACAAAGCCAAAGACACAATTAAGTATGCATGGGCCAAATTGAACAGCTATTGAGATATTAGCAGAAGGATCAGGAATGTATATACATTTCTCATTAATTTTATTTTTTTATTTAGGAGAGAGAGACCAGCTGCAGTGTCATTTAAGGCTCATTGAGAATAGTTAGGGTATCGATATATGTCATATAACACTCTCTGGACAAGATCTGGTGAATTCCAGTAAAAAGAATCTAAAAGGAATCCAGCATATTATTGGTTTTATCTATATGATGCCTTGGGGTTTGGCACCTTCTAGGCAAGAAAAAACTTTATTCAAAGCATATATAATCAAAGTTTGTATACAAAGGCACATATAATCAAAGCATGAGTAGCAGGGCTGACAGTTAAGTTTAGAAACTGTTTTTAAATTATAGCAATTATAACCTGTTGACATTTAGGTCTCTTTTATTGATGGAGTCTGACATTTTGTCATAAATTCCTCTAGCTTTAGTTATAATTATCTTTAACTTTTTGATAATGTAGGAGAACCAGATTAATATATTATTTTGGCAAATGAAACTCTCTTAAGTTTATATATATGAACAACAATATGTACTGTTTTTTGTTTGTTTGTTTTTTGCGGCACCAGGGATTGAACTCCCAACCTCTCGCCTGCCAGACAGGCACTTAAGGCATTGAGCCAAACTCCCAGCCCTAGTTTTTTTTGAGGCAGGGTCGCACTATGTAGCTCAGGCTGGCCTTGCGCTCACGTTGTAGCCCAAGCCAGCTCCTCCTACCTCAGCCTCCTGAGTGCTGAGATTCAAGGTGTGCGCCACCATGCCTGGCTACGTACTGTATTTGTAAAAACCAGTCTTAGCGTCATTTTGATTAGTTGGCAACTTGAATATATATTACAGCATTTAGTCAGGATAAAATCTCTCCGAGATTGGAGTCAGGCTTTTAGGCATAACTAAAAGGAATGAGTGAAGAGAAGACTATCCCAGTTACAGTTTAAGCAACCTATATTTTGGTGACTGTATTGAGATACAGTGCCTGGAAGGAAGACCAGAGTTGAGAAGGACCAAGAGATAAGTGCCAGTGTCCAACAATCAACTGGTTTTTACCTCTTGTCATGATTACTCGGAGCTCCTCTGGGGAGGTGACAGGCAGAGATGACAGTCTGGTCAGAGAGAGGAGACCAGTGCCCTGAGGCCCTTTAGTCCTACTGGACCGGTTGATAGCATGGGTTTGAACTCTGGGGCCTTGGCCTCAGGGGGCAGTCTGACCTTCAGTGGTCACCTTTGCAGTTAGGGCATGGTTTGGGGGTCCTCTTAAGGCAGTCCCTCTTAAAGTGGTCTGACCTGTGGCAGTGATAGCAGGTCAGTGTAGTCTTTAAGTTCTTCTTGGAGCCCTGAGAATCAGGCTTAAGGTCTGTGTTTTTAGGCCACAAAAAATGGCAGCTACTTTTTGGTCTGTTTTCTCTCTTTGGTTTTCTCCCAGTCCTGATTATAGACTATGTAGGAGGCAGTTTTTACTAAGGAATCTAGTTAACTATCTGGAGCAAAGGCTATCTTTTGTAACTTTTTATCTGGAGTTGACTGGGTAATAAACATGTGTTTAAGTAAAATCTATCCCTCTATTGAATCAGGAACTATGGACGTGTGTTTTACTAGTGCCTCTAGTAAATGATCTAAGAAGTCAGAGGAGTTTTTATCTTTTTCCTGAAAAGTAGCGGATAATTTAAAATAACTAGAAGGCTTAGTTTTTGTCCTTCTTAGACCTTGGAGAATACCCACTTAAAAATGTCTCCTGTTTAAATTTCCTGTTTTGTTGTCAGGCCAGTTGGGGTCTTGGGTGGGAACTGCTTGTGCATCAGTGGGAACTGGTGGTTCCCCTGGCTATCTTCTGGCCTTGTAAAATTAACAATATGGTATTCATCTCCAAAAGCAATAGCAGCTTGTTGTGTTGCCTGTCTCTCACTAGAAGTCAATGTTTGAGTAACATTATATCTTTCCAGCCTAGCTTATAGCTCTGAGTAAATTTTCTAAAGACATCTATGTGCTTATCAGGGTCATCTAAAGATTTCCCAAGGTCTAACTTAATATGTTTTAAGTCACTGAGAGAAAGAGACCCATGAATGGAGATAGTCTCATAAGGATTATAATTATACCTGAAGCATAAATAAGAATTATCTCTTAATATAAAGAAAGTTTTAACATAAAGCAATTCTAACCTTATTTTCTTTTTTACAGTATGCCTCTAGTTGTAAAATAGCATCATAACTTTTTTTTTTTCTTTCCGGCACCGGGGATCAAACTCACAACCTCATGCCGGCTAGACAGGCACTTAAGCCACTGAGCCAAACTCCCACCCCTAGTGTTTTGAGGCAGGGTCGCACTATGTAGTTCAGGCTGGCCTTGCACTCATGTTGTACCCCAAACTGGCCTTGAACTCACAACATTCCTCCTACCTCAGCCTCCCGAGTGCAGGGATTAAAGGTGTGTGCCACCACACCCGGCAATAGCATCATAATTAATACTTCCCTCTGCATTCCATTTTGGCTCTAGGGGTTAGGCAGGCCACGCACACATGCAGAGAAATATGAAATGGCTCTTTTTCAGCAAGGAAGGGTCCAACAATCTTCCAGTGCTTTAGAATGCATTCCAGAGGAGTAAGGGGTATTGGTATTGAGTTGCCCAAGTCTGTAATGTAAAAAGCAATATGTAAGGCTATGAAACCTTTTTTGTACCGGTAATTCAACTCAGGAACCTCCGCTGAGCTGTCTCTAGCCCTGTAGTGCAAGAGACTTTGACATTGAGTTACCAAATATGTAAAAAGGAGATAAAGGCGTCCCTTCTATTCCTACTTGATAAAGATCCTCAAGGCATTTCCCCCAAGTTGACTTTGCTCCAGGGCAGTTGGTTGCCATCTGGAGAGCTGAAGATAAATTTGACCAGCCTATCCACCCTCGAACTGGTGCACAATTTTACCTTCCCTGGTAGCTCGTGAACTTTGTTTCCATATGACATTTGTAAGTTATTGTGGCAGGAATGTTTAAAGAAGGAAGGATAACCTAGTAATAAACTACTGCTTTTGTTCATTGGAAGAGAGTATATGTTAAAAGGTGAGTTGGAAGTAGAGCGCTTCTCGGGTTGTAAAGTAACTCACCTCTAGAGATAGGTAGAACAATTGACTGGAAGAGCTTTGCCCCATGCACTTGGGCAAAGGAATCTCCAGACATTTGTCTCCCATTTAATTATCTAGGTAACCCTTCCTAGTAACAGGACAAGGCTATACTTTATTTACATTTTTATATCTTTGAAGCTCACAGGTTAAATTTATAAATTATCACCTGGCAATCACATTTTATGTTAGTAAAAAGCATGTCAGTCTTCTAGGCATACAGAAAAAAAAGGCTATTTACTCTTAATTAACATAGGTAAATTCTTCCCCTACTAGCTGCTGTGAAATGTAAACAATTGTTGCAAGCTGCCTCAGTTTAATCTCTGAAGGGAGGGGTAATCCAAGTAATCTAAAAATCCACTGACAAGTTTAGCAAGAGTTTCTAGTCTACTAGTAGAGAAATAAGGATACTAGATAAGTGGAGATTTTCTGTGGCTGGGGAGACAGTGCCAACTGAGGAAACCTTGGCCATGACCCCTCAGTTCTCAGTTTGCATTGGCCCACACAACCAGAGAACAATCTCAAGAAAGGAATCCAGCTGTCTGTCTGGTCAACACTCCATTGATTCCACTGGCTACTGGCTTCAATGGGGATTCACCAAACAGATGCTGGGGAAATCTATCCTCTGCTTTTAGGAGTGACAGCTGTTATAGTGATTAGCTGGCAGAGTAACCACTGACTGTCATAATTCTATAAGGGATAGTTAAAGGCCTGAGCAAGATCACTGCCTACTGCTCTATAAATTTACAACAAAGGTTTTAAAGTCCACAACTTGAAAGGTTGGAGAGCCTCCTTAGTCTAAAATGTTTAGGTCCCATAAGTGTGTTGCTTTTGGGAATAGCTCCTTCCAGTGTCACCTGGGAGGTAGTTCTTCCCACAGTGTCTCAGGTTCAATCTCCGGAGGAGATCAGGGCCCAGAACACTAAGCCGGAACATGGCTTTTATGTGTGTTCTCCTGGATGGGCACAATTGTAATGTCTCATCTGACCCAGAGAAGGGGTATGTGTCTTTTATCTAAGATGACTTCCCTGTCTTCGGCATTAGCAAACACTCATTTTCTATGGACTTAATTTAGGAGGAAAAAGTTAGAATAGTCTAGAGTTCTTTCTGATCTTACATGACTCTATAAGGAAAGTACAAATTGGGGAAATGAGTAGAAGTAAAGCCAAGAAAGGAAACTGAAGCAGAACAGGCCTGACATTTCCTCTAGAGTGTAGAGGAGGATCAGAGCCAGTCTGTCTCAGTGAAACCTCACCTCCAAGTCTTGAGACTGGTCACCAGTCTAGTGCCACTCAAATGGTGGAAGGAGTCCCAGTTTTTATTGTAGGCATGTATATTTTCAAAGTCTGAGCTAGATTTTATTTAAGAACTATTTTACAGAAGTTTATATTAAAGTCTATCAGAGGTGTTCTAATATTTTTTCTCTAGTGCTATTGTCTAAATACAGTCAAGCAAGGAGTACCAGTAAATTTTAGCAACTAATTTAAATGCAACATGTACAAGAACAAAATAATAAAAATACCCCACTAAAGAAATATGATAACCTTATAATTTTCCCATGTTTTGACTTAGATTTACCATTATTTTCACAAAACTACATAAGGTACAAAGCAATTATAAACAATGGGGAAAGACCAAACAAAATTTGAAGCATAAAAATTTGTTACCTAAATGAGTCCCAGTCCAGAGTCTACGAAACAAAAGCAAACTCTTAACCTCTGTTGAATGATCTCGGTGAAAGACCTCCAAATGATATAGGGGAATGAAACTCCCAACCTACTATATGTCCGGCATGAGTTCGTGTTCTCTAAAATTGAAGAATGAATTTTAGGAACAACAGAGGTTAAAAGCAGAATATATTTATTGAGAGAAAGAAAGCTTCTGTCTGAGGGATAGAAGGGGTCCTAAGTGGGTTGCCCTTGATCATTTTTTTTTTGTACCTAAATCTTGTAACCTGAACAACTACCTCTAAGATGATAATATTCAATATATTAATTAATGTTAATTTCCTACTATTTTTTGAAATCCTGTATCATTTCTATTCTTTTTTCTGTCTTGCTTTTTTAAAATAAAAAAGTAACACTTCCCCAAAAATGGCAGAACAAATAAATGAACAGAGGCAAAGCCAAATGAATCAGTGATTACCATAAATGTTATTCAACTCTGTAAAAAGCAAAACTTAACTCTATGTGAAAAAAAACTCTATACACATAATTGTATTTTTAAAAACCAAATTCACTTGAAACAAAAGACAAAAAAAAAAAGATTGAGAGTACAATCACAAGATGTACTGACAACTATGAAGGAAAAAACCCTGAGGTAGCTATTTTAATGTCATACAGAACAGACTTTGAGGCAAAAAAAAAAAAAAAAAAAAAAAAGGATTATTCTTAAAGGAGGTCACTCCATGTTAAAATGTTAATTTCACCAAGCAGTTATTTATTTATTTATTTATTTATTTATTTTTGTGGCATCGGGGATCAAACTCACAATCTCTCGCCTGGCAGGCAGGCACTTAAGCTGCTGAGCCAAACTCCCGGCCCTAGTTTTTTGAGACAGGGCTGCACTATGTATTTCAGGCTGGCCTTGTGCTCACGTTGTAGCCTACGCCAGCCTTGAACTCACAATGCTCGGCCTACCTCAGCCTCCCAAGTATTGGGATTAAAGGCGTGTGCCAACACACCTGGCTCACCAAGCAGTTATAACAATCCTAAATTTGTATAACCTTCCTTGTCTCTTGGTGAATACTCTTTACTTCCCAAATTTAGAATGTCCCAGGACTCAGTTCCTAGAACTTTTCTATGACATTCTTTTCCTCAGTGATCACATTCAGTTCAATGGCATCAAATACCAGTTACACATTAACTCTTCAGCCAACACTTCTATTGTGAAAGTTACATCTTCAGCCAGTACCTCCATTATGAACTCCAGACTCATGAAATCAACATGACATTTCCTTTTGGGTATCTACAGTATCTCAAATCTACTAGGCCTAAAATTAAGCCTTTAGTTTTATTCCTCAAACATCTTCTCCCAGGCTTTACCATCTCAGATAAAGGCAACTCCATATTTTCAATTTCTTTAGGCCAAAAAACAATGGAGTCATCATTGATCTATCACTTTCATCTCATATCCTAGCAGTAAGTCCAGTAAAATTCCTTCCTTCCTTTCCTCCTTTTTCCTATGGTACTGGGAATTGAACTCATTGGCTTTTGCACTAAGTGATATCCCCAACCATTTTTAATTTTTGAGACAGGGTCTCATCTCATTGTTAAATTGCCTGGGCTTGCAATCTGCCTGTCTCCAGACTTCCAGAGTGCTAGGATTGTAGGTGTGTGCCACCACGTCTGGACTATTTCATTTTTTTTTCTTTCTTTCTCTCTCTTTGTCTCTCTCTCCTCTCTCTCTCTCTCTCTCTCTCTCTCTCTCTCTCTCTCTCTCTCTCTTTCTTTCTTTCTTTCTTTCTTTCTTTCTTTCTTTCTTTCTTTCCCTTCCTTCTTTCTTTATTTTTTGAGACAAGGTCTTGCTATGCAATCCAAACTGGCCTTGAACTCATCATGCAGCCCAGGCTGGTCTTGAACTTGTGATCCTCCTGCCTCAGCCTCTGGGTTGCTGGGATTACAGATGTGAACCATCATGCCTGACTATTCTTTTTTCACTTTGTCATTAATTTGTATCTTTGAAAGTAAGGTAAAATCGAATCACTTCTGTCTACCCGTTTCCCCCACTTTGTTTCAAGCTGTCATTTCTGGCCTGGGTTATTATGCTTGTCCCCTAGTGCTGATATTCCTCCTTCTGCCTGTGATCTCTGTGCTTGCCCAGCTTCTCCTAGAAGCTGATGCCAGGACAGGCTCAAATGTACACATAATTTACTATGGAAGGCCCCTGTGAGACAGAACAGGCTGGGAATCAGGAGAGTCTTGAACCGCTGCTAGACTGTGATGCAGGTCCAATCTGAAACGAAGAAGAGAAGGTCAGGTAGGTCAGGTGCCAATGTAGCAGGCTTCTGCTTAGTTATGAAAAGTTGAGCAAGGCTGCTAGGGGTCTTGAACCAAAGCTTCCTGTCAGAGGAGTTCCATGATGCCTGGGAGTGAACCTGCTGCGATATCCCTCCTGGGCTCAGTCCGTGGAAATGGTGCCCTCAAAGCCCTCCGTGTGGGGCCCATGGTGAGTTCAGCCTCCTGCACTCAGCCATCGGGAGTGCTGGCCCGTGACTGGCGTCTCCACCTCTCCTGTCTGGTCTCCTGTATTAGTCGGCGCCATCCTGCCCAGATGTAGTCAGATCCTGTCACTCTTCTGCTCCAAGCCTCCAGATACTTTCCAAAAGTGGGTTCCCCATGACCTGAAAGACATGAGCTCTCCAGACCTTCAGCCCCTGAACTGAGGCGCTTCCGGTAGACCTGAGTTGTCTACTCTGTGAGTAGCGGTTGGAAAGTGAGAAGATGTTGGCTTCTTGGATGTACCACCTGACATCTTTGGATCTGAATCAAAGGCCACAGGATGCAAAGGAGAGTGTGTTGACACACAGCACATTTACCTTTCCAAGGAAAGAATGAGGGAAGCATACATGTTTGCAGTTTTCTTGAGGGGAAGATCCAAAGATTCATCTATAGCCCGGGACTTTTTTCCTCCAGTACTGGGATTTGAATCCAGGGCTTACACATGCTGAGCAAGTGCTCCATGACAGAGCTATACCCCAACCCTTTTTAAATTTTATTTTAGGACAGGGTCTCATTAAATTCCCCAGGCTGACCTCTGACTTGTAACCCTCCTGCTTCAGGCCCCTGAGTAACTAGGATTAAGGGGAAAGTCATCAGACCCAGTTGGAAACAGGGCCTTTTTTTCTTTTTTTCAGTACTGGGATGGAACATAGGGGTGCTTTACCCTTGAGCTATACCTCTAGACCTTTAAAAGTATGATTATTTTTATTTTGAGACAGAGTCTTGCTAAATTGTCCAGTCTGGGCTCAAATTCTAAATCCTCCTACCTCAGCTTCCCCAGTGCTGGGATTCCCAGTATGCATCACCACACCCAGGTCAACCAGGGACTCTTAAAATTGAAAGTAGTTTGGAATTTTTCTCCTAGTCTCCCTGCCATTACTTCTAAAGGCAGTAGATGATTCTGTCTGGAATTAGCGATCAAAGAAAGTAAAGGAACAAGAGCTGTATGGTGACATGGTTCATCTCAAGGCTGGAGCAGGGAAATATGAGCTGAAACATCTTACAGTACCAGAAAGTAAGAAAGTGCTGACAATTAGTAGGGAAAAAAATGAAAAATTAGTGGGGCGCAGGATCTAGCTTGAAGGGGTTCCCACTGTTTAGATGTTGGTCAGTTTGAGCACCAAACTAAAAAAGCAACAGATAGATTATAATGCATTAGTTAACAACAACAAGAAATCCATGAGCCAGGTGTGGTGGTGCATACCTGTAATACCAGCACTCTAGGAGGCTGAGGCAGGAGGATCCAAAGATTGAGCCCAACCTAGTCAATTTAGTGAATTAGTAAAATTAAAAGTTTAAAAAGAGCTATTTCAGACCTGGGGATTTAGCTTAGTGGCATAAGCATTTGCCTGGCAAGCACAAGGTCCTGGGTTCAATCCCCAGTACCGAAAAAAAAAAAAAAAGAAAAAAAGAAAAAAAAAGAGCTATCTCATAATAAAGTTTAAAAATATGTAAGTCCATGCTGTAAAGGAAAAGAAAAGCATCTTTTTATTACTTCTAAAATAATAATAATTGATTCATATAATAATCATCGATATGGACCCTGGGGCATTGTGGCACATGCCTGTAATCCTCATACTAGGGAGGCTGAGACAAGAGGATTGCTGAGAATTTGAGGCTAACCTGGGCTACATCATGAGTTCAAAAGCCAGCCTGAACTACAGAGCGGGACCCTGTTTCAAAAAAAAAAAAATCAATAAATACTAAAACATTTATGTTGGGAAACAAGACACTCATACAGTCTCAAAGTGGTACTTCACAGAATAAGGATATTTATAATATTTATTTATTTATTTGGTGGTACTGGGGATTGAAACTAAGGCCTTTGACTGAGCTACATCCGCAATCCTTTTTTTAGTTTTTATTTTGAGCCAGGTTCTCTCTAGATCATTAAGTTGCCCTGACTTGGCTCGAATTTGAAATTCTCCTGCCTCAGCTTCCCTGAGTGCTGAGATTACAGGTACACACCACCATGCCTATTAGAATACTTTCTTTTCTTTTTTTTTTTTTTGTGGCACCAGGGATTGAACTCACAACTTCGTGCCTGCCAGACAGGCACTTAAGCTACTGAGCCAAACTCCCAGCCCTAGTTTTTTGAGGCAGGGTCACATTACGTAGCTCAGGCCAGCCTTGCGCTTGCTTTGTAGCCCAAGCCAGCTTTAAACTCACAACGCTCCTCCTACCTCAGCCTCCAGAGTGCTGTAGAATACTTTCTAATTGTAAAGGAAAAAGACGTTTTTATGTTAGAGAAAGCCAGGAGGGCCTTAGCAAGACAAATGACACAAACTGACATGAATCATGGCCTGTGCCAGGGAATCCCCAAAGCCATCCTTGGGCTTGATGATTCACTTGAAGGACCTATGAAACTCAAAAGTGCTGTTAGACTCACAACTCTAAAATATTTCAGAGCAAGGATACAGATTAAAATGAGCATCTAGGGGCCAGGTATATAGCTCAGTGGTACAAGCGCCTTCCTAGCAAGTGCAAGGTCATGCGTTCAATCCCAGGTACCAAAAATAAATAAATAAATAAAATAAATAAATAAAATAAAATAAGCACCTGGGAGTGGTTGGGCATGCCTGCAATCCCAGCACTCTCTGAAAATCTGAGGCAGGAGGATCAAAAGTTTGAGGCCCCCCTGGGCAACTTAGTGACTTAGTGAGACCCTGTCTCAATATTAAAAAAAAAAATACAAAAAGGACTGAGGATGTAGTTCAGTGCAAAGGCACTAGGTTCAATCCCTAGTTATAAAAAAGAGAGAGAGAAATATCAAAAGACACATGGATTTAGACACCATGGAGAAACCAAGTGCGAGCTTCCAGTGTCTTCTCATGTGAGTGGTGCTTGCTTCTTCATGGGATGAAATGAAATAAAGTAAAGAAGTTCACCTCCTTGGTGTCTGGGGTTTTATTGAAGGGGTTTGTCACATACCCAGTCTCTATGCCACTGGAGGCCAAACTTACACAACACAGTCCAGGATCTCAGGCACGTCGGAATAGGTATTGGGCTGGGGCCATAGCTCAGTGGTACAGTGCTTGCCTGGTATGTACAAGACACTGGATTCTAAGGCTATACACTCAGGGATCATTGCTATCATTTGTCTACCACAAGTGGAACTGTGAGCATAAATGGTCAGGATGCTAGAGTATGGGTGTCATGGCTTATGTCTAGGTGTCCCCCCAAAACCTCATGCAGTCCTAGGCAGTGCTTTTTCAGAGGTGGCTGAATCTAGAGCATGTGATTGATTCATGGTGGAGTGCTAAGATTAAGGGTGAATGATTACTAAATCAATTCACTGACTACTTTGGCACTGCTCTAGTCACAGTAGCCGGGATACAATATAAGAGACAAAAAGAGGCTTATCTTGTCTCTTGCTTGCTTTGCTACCTTCTGCCCACCATGAACTGTTTCTCCTCTGCAATGCCCCTCTGCCAAGCCAGACTGCCAGCTGGCTGATTATGGACTAAAAGCTCTACAAACTGTGAGCTAAATAAACCTTTCCCTTTAACTTTGAGGGTCAGGTATTTTGTCTCAGGAGCAAGAGAAAAGTAACTAAAACAATGGACCAGGTCTAAATAAGTCATGCAAAGACACTTATCAGGGAGGACACTGAGGGCTATCTCCCAGGAGCAGGTCAATGTCCAACCCTTTCTTTGGACCATGCAGAATCTGAACAACCCAACGTAGCATGCTGCCAACATATTCTTCTACATCTAACCATGAGGAAAACAGCAAAAATAGCCAGATTGATTGACATGTGGCAAAACATTAGTCCTGTCTTTTAAAAACTGTCAAAGCTGTGAATAAAAAAGGGGAATGGTTCTCAGTTTTTGACTTTCTGTTCCTATGCTTTTAACTACTTTAGGCCCTTCATATGCATGGAATCAGAAAGCCTTTGTCCTTTGCGAGTGATTTATTTCATTTTGCAAAATGTCCTTGAGGTTCATTTATGTCCTGCATGTGACAAGATCTGTAGGCTTCTTTAACCTAGAACAGTTCATCTTTTTAAACTTTCATGTGTGTGAACCTTCATAGGATTCTGCATAATAATCTCTTTTTTTTTCCTTTTGGTTTTTTTGAGACAGGGTTTTACTATGTAATCAGGCTGGCCTTGAACTGAGAATTCCTTCTGCCTCAGCCTCGCAAGTACTGGAATTACAGGTGTGCACCACCATGATCATCTACAATAATCTATTTTATGTCTATATCATGTTTTCTTTTTCTACTCATTGGTCAAGATTAACATTTGACTGGTTTCCATCTCTTTGCTATTGTGAATGACACCAGGATGAACATAGATGTGCAAATATATCTCTTCTAAACACTGCTTTCAGTTATTTTAGATGTATACTCAGAAGCACTGAATCATATGATGATTCTATTTTTAATTCTGCGAGGAACCTCCGTTCTAGCTCTCCCAATGGCTGCATAATCTTACATTCTCCAAAACAACACCTAAGTGGTCCAATTCCTACATACCCTTGAAAACGCTTGTTCTTTCCTAATTGTTATTTCTGATAATGGTCATCCTAATAGGTGTGAGAAGCCAATAACTTATTTTAGGTTTTGATTTGCATTTTTATGATAGAGATATTAAGTTTTTTTAGTGTGTGTGTGCATGTGTGTGCATGCATGTGTGTGTCTATGGGTTTCACTGGGGACTGAACACAGGACTTTATAAATGCTAGGCAAGCATTCTATCATTGAACTGTCCCCCTAGCCCTTAAGAATCTTTTTTGTGTGTTTGCTGAGCTTTTGTGTATCTTTTTTGGAGAAATGTCTATTCAAGCCCTTTGGCCATGTATGTATGTACGTATGACAAGGTCTCTCTAAATTGCTCAATGATCCCAGAGTGCTGGGATTATAGGTGTGTGCCACCACACTTGGTTTATGAGTAGGTCTTTAATTCTACTTGAATTAATTTTTATATGCAGTGCAAGATAAGGGAATAACTTCATTCTTCCACATGTAGATATCCAGGTAGTATTTTGTTTTTAAATTTCTTTTTACTGTGTGTCAATCAAAGTTCTTAATTGATACTATAATATACTGATCACTGAGGGTATGATAGCAGTCTTCTTGGGATTTGTTTTGTTTCTGTTTTTGAGACAGGGTCTCACTATGTAGTTCCAGCTGGCCTCTACTCACTATATAGCCCAGGTTGGCCTTGAACTTGTGGCAATTTTCCTGCTTCAGTCCTCTCCTGTGCTAAGATTACAGGCAGGCGTCGCCACGCCCAGATGGGAGTTTTTTTGTTTTTGTTTTTGTTTGTTTGTTTGTCTTGAGACAAGGGTCCTGCTATATTACCCAGGCTGACCTTGAGCACTTAATCCTCCTGCCTCAGTTTCCCAAATACCTGGGATTACAGGCACGGGGCAGGGCGGGGGTGGAGCAGTCTTTTCTTGTCTTTCCAACTTGGTAGCAAAAGTTATCTTGGTTTGGTTATATAAAACTTTAGTATGTGTGAATTTTCTCTGTAAATATATTTGAATAAATCAGTGACAAGTACATTCTCATACATTTATAATTGTGTAAAAACAAAAAAAAATTTTTTTCTGAGCAATGCTAACGGTTCCCAGTTAGAGTTAATATATTAAGTCTGTTGGACAAAAAAGAGAAAGAATAGGATGAAGAAAGTCATTTATTAGTTGATTTGCTTTCCAAAACTAAAATGGTAATAAGAGGGCTACATCTCAAAAACCACCGAGCACAGCCTCATGCCACGCATTGTGCCAAGTATTCCTCTGAGCAACGTAGAAGATTGTTTTAAGGCCTGTGATAGAGGCAGACGGAGCAAAACAAAAGGTACTGGGATTAATTTAATGAATGCCCTGTTGAATTCAAGAATATGGTGTCCTACGCACGTACAAACATAGATCAGTCGCAGATTTAGGGAATCTCTATTAGACTGCACCTGTCGGCATCCTCGGTGAATCCAGCTCTTGTTTAAGGC
>RJWM01039527.1:0-16062 GCA_004363535.1 Dasyprocta punctata
GTGAGGCACCTCCGCGGGGACACGTAGGACCCACCAGCGGTGGGCATGTAGAGGTCTCCCGCTGCAGCTGGCTCCGAGCTGAATAAAGTCTTCTGCTGTGTCGCTTGTGATTCTGTTGTGTGCCTTCCTACCGGCCGGGATAGGCGCCCGACAGGTCACGACTTGAGACCATACTCGTAAGTGAGATAAACCAAACCCACATGTGTAAATACCGTATTGTCTCCCTAGTGTAAGAAACAGAAAAGTATATATGATCCAAAATCTGTAATAAATACTACGTAAGGGTGAAGAACAGCTCAAAGTGCAAGAGTAACTGGGAAGGGAAAAGGGGGAAAGAGAAAAGGGAAGAGGAAAAGATATAAACCTGTATATATGTATATGTAAGATAACTAGAATGAACACACTGTTGAATCTACTCGTTGTTGAGAAAGAACAGTTAATGCTCATATGATTAGATTAATTTTACATGTCTATATCTGTTAATGTAAGTAACCATTTTAAAGATAACTATGCACAATATTGCAAGCATTTTGAAGTTTCTGTCATCCGATTTTGTAAATCTGCAATGTTACTGTAGTGTATTTACTCTAGTCGTTTGTTTGTCTTTTTTGCTTTTTGTTTTTGTTTTATATGTCTTTTTCCTGTTTTTTTTTCGCTAAAATAAAAAACAAGAAAAAAAATAAATAAAATCTGAAACCTAAAAAAATTACATTTTACTCAAAATTCTTTTTTTCTCTGTCACATCAAATTTTTATATACATAGATTTTGTTTCAGATGACATGATACTCTATGCAGAGGATGCCAAGAACTCCACATCTGTCTTTTTTGTGACAGCAATGTATTGAGGTCTCCCAATACAGTTGTATTAAGGCTTACTTGATTTTTCATGTCGATTAATAATTGTTTTATATAACTGGGTGGACTAGTATTTGTTGCATGTTACCTCTTTGTCTTAGATTGTTCCCTTACCAATATATAATAACCTTGTTTGTCTCTCTTAATCAGTCTTGGCTTAAAATTAACTTTATCTGCAAATAGAATAGCTACCTCTGCTTTTTTCAGGGCTCCTGTTGCATGGAGTATTGTTTTCCATCCTTTAACTTTTGGTCTATGAGCATATTTTGAATTAAATGTGTTTCTTGTGTACAGCATATTGTTAGATCTTGCTTCTTGATCCTTTCTACCAGTCTATGTCTTTTGACTAATAAATTAAGACTGATAACACTGATGGTTAAAACTGATATGTATTGACTTATCTTTATCATGCTGTTTCTTTTTTCCTGGTGGACTCATTCTATTGGGGTTTGTGGAGCTTATCATCATCCCTTTCTAAAATGTCCTTCAAAATATTTTGGAGTGCTGATTTAGTGGTCATAAATTTCCTCAACTGTTCTTTATCATGGAAGTATTTTTTTCTCCCTCTATTTTGAAAGATAGTTTTGTGGGATACATCAATCTGGGTTGAAAGTTGTTTTCTTTTAGAACTTGGAGTACTTCACTCCAAGCTCTCCTTGACTTGAGAGTTTGTGCTGAGAAGTCCGCTGTGATTCTGATGGGTTTTCCTTTATAGGTGATTTGTTTCTTTTCCTTAACAGCTTTTAAAATTTTATTCTTGTTTTAAATTTCTGGAATCTTGACTATGATATGCCTGGAAGTAGATTTTTTTTATCATTGCTAATTGGAGTTCTATATGCCTCACTTACTTGTATATAAAATTCTTTTTCTCTACCATGAAAATACCTGTAAGGATGTTTTTAATGTCATTTATAGTATCACCTGCTTGTTCATTGACTCCAATTAATCTTAAGTTATTTTTCTTTGTCTTGTCAAGCAACTGCTGGGTTAATATCTCATGATCCCTTACTAGTTTTGAAGAATCTTTCTTTTCCTGGTCACTAACTGTGAGCCTGTCTTCAATATCTGAGATCCTGTCCTCATATTTGCTTAATCTGCTCTGAATACTTTCAATAGAGTTTCTATTCTCCTGGATATCTACTTGAATCTGCTTTATGGAATCCATTTGCTTCCTGTGTTGTCCTTCCATAATTTGCTTAAGCTTGTTTTTTTTTTTTTTTTTTTTTTTTTTTTTTTTTTTTTTTTTTTTTTTTTTTTTTTTTTTTTTTTTTTTTTTTTTTTTTTTTTTTTTTTTTGTCTGTATCTGCCCTAACATCACTAAGCATGGTGTATATTTTGGTAATCTCTGTGGTTATTTGAGGGATTACTTCTGATTTCATTTTTTCCAAAGCCTCATTCAACTGCTTTGTTACCACTTCTAAGAAACCTTGTAGGGGGCTTTCAGATTTTCCAGCCTCATTGCCCTCTGTATTTGTTTTTGGTGAACTGGGTGTCTGGGGTTGTGACCTGTTTAAGTGTCTTCTCATTTCTTTTCTTTTTTAGTTTAATTCCTTAAGTGATACCTGTTAGTTGCCTGCAGTGGGTTACTTTAATGGTGGTATCAAGGACTTCTAGGTGATGAGCACTTCCTGGAGATATCTTCCAGGTATAACTGGTTCCTGGGCTCCAAGTCTATTGGAGAATCCCACCTCCTCAATTTGTCAGAGATGAGAAACTACTGCTCGCCTAGCCCAGTGTCCAGGTCCTTGGCACCATGTCCCAATCCTCTCTGAGACCCCCCAGTCAATCCCAGTTCTGGGCCAGCAAGGCCAACAATTATCCTGTTCAATCGAGTCAGTTCTGGCTGCAGTGACACCCACAGCACCAAACACAGCCAACAAAACAATAAACTAATCCAGTCTCTGATTTACAACCCCCAACCATATAAACTGAATTTATATCCATACAACAGGATGCAAAACGATCATATACAATACTTAGGTTCACAAAATGTCAATTTTTTCCCCAAGGGTGAGGACCCAAAATGAATTTAAGAAAAAGCAGAGAAGTGGGAAAAGGGAAAAGAGGCTGCAAGTAGGTTGAAGAACAAAGATGGGTCCACCAACTCAGGGCACCACTGCAGAAGACTGAGGAAAAAGAAAACCAAAAGAGACAGAAAAGAGAACAGAACAAGACCAACCCCAAAGGGAGGGTAGAAGCCACACTCACACTAATAAAAGAAGAAAAAAAAAAGAGTACACTTCCAGGGTTCTCTCTGGATTCACTGGTAAACAGCTTGTAGAGACAACAACCCAAATCATGGCACTGTATCTCCACAAGCCAGCAATTGTTCGTGGACAGAGTAGTACACAACCTTAGTAGGCCTGCCCTGAGAGTAGCCTCCTTGGGCTCGCAGCCATCCAAGTAGTCTCTGTGGGTCTGCGCCCAGCTAGGAACTGCTCGGGGAAGCTGGTTACAGTTTTAGCCCCAGGCATATCTGGTGTGACTCAAAAATGGTTTCTAGCAAACCGCTCTCCCATGGGAGGACTAAGCCCTCTGCACTCACTGCCAACCAGTTCAGTCCTCCGCACCTGCTGCTCTCCTCCACTGAGGAATGGTTTTGCAGAGGTCCCGGGGTCTCCAGCTGCCGCCAACACCTCTACCATGCACCACGGGGCTCCAACAGCTCCCCTCACGCAGTGAGTCACGCTCCGGGTAAAGGCTCTGCCAGCTACCACCTTCTTCTTACTTGAATTTTTTTCTTTTTGCTTTTTCTGTGTGGTTCAATTCAGATTTCAGGCTCTTCCTGGGTCCGAGGAACCCATCTCCCTCCTTTCTGTCTTTCTCAAGATGGTGTGTTCTCCCTGCATCTTACTACTCTGCCATCTTCCCAGAAGTTCTATCCTACATTTTAAAAACTGAGGGAGAGTATTGAGTTAATATTTTTAGGCCATAACAGTATGTTTCTTTGATGTAAGTTTTGGAAGGGGAAAAAATACCTTACATATTACATATTTTTTCCTATTTTGAATAGGCCTCTTCTGGAAAGACCCATCAAATACCGTAAGGTATGAAATTTGAAGAATTGAAAATATCTATTATTGGAACATTATACAATATCTTAATCATCTTTCTAGCTAAGATTGTTTTGCTCTGAGTAAATCTTGATGCATACCACGCTCAAGTATGTTTAATAAATATTTACAATAGGCCAGACACATATCTGAGAGTTGTAGAAAGATTCAGAAAGTGTTGTTGCCTTGAAAGATCCTACACTGTAATAGATGCAACAACCCTATCCTCATGTTCAGTTAACCTGAAACCTTTGCAAAATCAAATTATAAAATAAGAAAACATTTTATAGGATTCAGATACTTCTTGATATGTATGACAGAAATGCATTGCTTGTGTACAGTTATTTATTTATTTGTTTATTGTGCTACTGGTTATTAAACCCATGGTCTGCTACAGGCTAGGCAAGCTCCCTAGCAATGAGCTGTAGCCTTAACCCTTTTTATTTTGAGATATGGTCTTACTAAGTTGCTCACGTTGACCTTGAACTCCTCTGTTACTCTCTCAAGTAGCTGAAATTACAGGCATGTGCCACTATATATACTCAGTGCATACAGCACTTAAGACTTTAATTAGCTATTTATTTCTCAAATGAAGACCATATTGTACAAAGAAGTAAAGTTTTATTTGTTTCCTTTAAATTGCTTTGGAAAAGTTGATAGGTAACTAGAGAATAATAGTTTCCCCTGGGTAGAAATGGGTGATTACTTACTTGAAAACTCACACATTCCTGAACATCAGCTTCCAAAGTTGGAGATTCAAATATGAAATTCAGCAAAATTATTAATAATGATATCTCAAGTCTTTGTGTCACTCAGCACATGTTTAACATGTAAGTGTCAGTGTGCTGGTAGAAAATTGTAACACATGCACAAATTAATGATTGGTAAAATAAGTGGTAATAAAATTTCCAGTGTTCTGTTTCTTAGACAAATTCATAACTTTTGGAATAATGTACAGGGAATAAACCAAGAGGAAAGCCAGTAGGAAATAAAAATTCACATAAATGAAAGTGTTGGATCTCTCCAGTTCAAAAATATGGGGTGCTGTACAGAGCAACTCTATAGCAAAAATGAAGACAAACCAAAATAAAAATAACTGTTCAGTAACACAGGGAAAAAATTAATGTCTTTGCTTACTGACCTCAGAGAAGTCAGTTAATGAAGAAACTTTTATTCAAAACAATTCACTACTTTCCAGTATTCAGTTAGACTGTGAGATTTTGCAGCTAGCTGGGATTGAACACCCAACACCAATAATGAAATAGAGGGACAAACTTTGGAAAGAAAACCATTTTATTTGTAAGGAGGATAAAAGCAGATGAGAGAAACAGGCTGCCCTGGAGAGAGGGCAGAAGGTCCAGAATAAAATGGATATCCCTGATCCCTTTGTCCCTGGTTTCTTTTGTTAGGATTAGGGACTTTTCCCTCCAATGGATATTTGGAGCTTGGCACAATCTGACAGGTTAACTGGGCTATCTTGAGATGAGTCCCAGATGCACTTTCATTTGGTGGTCCTTGTTTGACTTGCTCCTGCCTTTTTGTCCTTGTTAGGGTCTTATCTCTGGGATTTATAGGTTGGTTAGGCAAAACCTTATAGAAAAGGCAGTTTACAGTTAGTAATTAAGTAAAGGGATGGATCTGTATCTACTGCAGTACTGTAGTCACCCTGAAGTATATATGTGTGTGTGTGTGTGTGTGTGTGTGTGTGTGTGTGTATATATATATATATATATATATATATATTACATAAAAGTTTTCTTTTCAGTTAGGTACTTGCCCCTTATCTCCTTTGCATTTCACTGGGGAGGGCGATTGTCCTGGTTTTCATGTATCTGGCTTTCTCCTTGCTTTGCCTGTCTGCTCTTTCTTCCTTTGATTAATCTCTTCATCAGAGAGCATTCCTTCCTTTGTCATAAATTCTTATGTCATTTGTGCCATCTGGTTTCTTCTATTTCTACCTTTGTCCTTTCAATTGTTTCTAAAGGAATTCCTCTAGTAAAGTTATAACTCCTTTAGTTGAGATTAGCTTAAGATTTTCCAAATGAGGCTCTTATTCTATTCTTTTCCTGTCTACAGATGCCCATCACTACAATTTGATCCATGAGTTAGTCCCATACACTCATCAACTAAATATGACAGAAGCCTTAACCAAGAAATACAAATTTCCTACTCCAAGAGCTGCTGAGAGATAAGGGGCTCCCTCTCTTTCTCCATTTCCCACGTACAGGGCAGAGGCATCTCGGAGCAATAAAATGACAGTATTCATCATGGATCCTGCTCTCTGCACCCTCATCTTCAGGTAGTTTCCACACGATAGAGGCAAGCCTAGATGGACAAAGGCCAGTGCTGTGCTCCTTGTTCTGCTCACAAAGACAGAGTGTCATTCAGTGACAAATGGCCCTCGTCTGCAAACTCCAGTTCTATAGCACTGGCATCATGGATGTTCTGCCTAAGGGCAGAAGCATGCTGTGAGAATAGAGAGCTCAAAAGCCCTCCTCTGGGGAACCAACTTATTGTGGAAAGGCACAGGGGAGTCTCAAGGATTAGGGTAACCTTGGGAACAATGGAGGTTTCAGAAGTAAGTCATTTAACAAAGGCTGTAGTTTCACAAGAGCAGTGAGTTAAACTATGGCCACTTCTTACTCCACCAGAGGGAACCAGGAATAGAGACAGGCAAGAAAAGTACTCTTGAGGTTGTAATGAACTTCAATAACTGGCCTAGGAACTACCACTGCAAAGAAGCCTGAATTTAATTGAATTGTCAGACTGTGGAGAAATGCATGCGCAGGAGCATTGTTGAAAAAAAGAGCAACCAGCAGCAGTTACTGGAGGAAGTGGCTTGTTGTCACTCTAGGCAACCAACCAAGAATATTCAAGGAAAGTCATGCACAGTCCTAATGTAACCCTGTCTCTCCAAGGTGGCTCTGCACATGTCAGGCACAAGAATGGGTCTTTGGGGAAGTCAGAACAGTGTACACACTGTGGAGGAAATAAAGATCACAGAAACAGTTCCACTGAGGGACTAACCAGATCACAAACCAAATGAATAAGCAAAGAGAAGCAACAAAGCCAGAAGCTCAAAATCAGACAAACACATTACAAGAAAACAACAAACCAGTTTCTCCTATGACTGTGGCCCAAAAAAAAGCCTCAAGAACATACTATATATTCATATCCAATAACTTATAAAATATTATGAACAAGTGGAATTTATCCCAGGATGCCAGATGGCTTGACATCCAAAAAATCAAGGAATTCCATCTCAATAGAATAAAGAAAACATGTGACAATTTTTTTTACTTTTATTAGTATATGTTTGCAGTACATAATGATCACACTCACTGTAGGGAATTGGTACATGTGGACAACACACCCCAACTGATTAATTTTGCTTCCCTTCACCCTCTTTTATTTTTCCAGCATTGGATTCATACATGTATGTTACAAAAGTCAATTATCATATATACACATTAAAACTATAGTAATAGACCAGAGAATATATAAAACATGAAAGACAATTGTACTAAGACAAGGTACACTTTTAGGTATATTGTGCACACTGCATTACAATATTTTTTCTCTCTTTTTTTCCTATTACCTTATAATGGCCAAATCTTGGAAACAGCCTATATATCCATAAACAGATGAATGGATAAAAAGTGTGATATTTATATACAATAGAGTACTACTTTGGCACATGACAATCTAGTCAAAAAAGACATTTGATAACATCTAACATCAATTAGGATAAATGCCATCTAGGAAAAACCTACAGCTTATAGGATGTAAATGATGAGTTAACTGATTATGATGAATGAATGGCAAATGACTAATAGTTTTTTATCTAAGATCATGATCAATAAAAGGCCTGAAAATTTTGTATTCTTATTAACTATGCCAAGTGATTTTGATAGAGCTGCTCCATACATCTGTATTTGGCAGTCTCTGAAGTATGATAGAAAAGCAGGATTGTTCTCTGACATAATTGGAATAAGGAGTTAGTAACCTATTAAGGCACATTTTCTAAAGAGGAGAATCATTAAAAATATCATGTACACAGCATAAACTTTTAATCAGCCTGTTTTACTTTAACTTAATCCTAAACTAAGTTTGGAATTTGTGAATGAGTCCAGAAAGAAGTGAGGGAACAGGGCAATAAAAAGCACCAATACAAACAAAACAACCAGAAGTATTGCTCAGGGTACTGAGAACTCATTTCACCTGGGCATGCCAGCTGTGCCTGAGATCAAAGGAACATGGAGGGTGAACAAATGTGCACTGGGATATTGAAGATATTTACCATAACATTAATTCTATTTGATAACAGATGATCTATATTGTAAGTCATTTTTTTTTATATTGTAAGTCATATTAATGCTGGTTTAAATGTTGGGAAAGTGCCAGGAAGCTTGCTTTAAATACAAATTTGGGGGAGGGGCAACTTTAGAATTTGCCTTGTCTTGCTTTGCTTTTGTGTCCTCATGTTAAAATTAAGATAATCCCAGTATCTGACTTGTTACATGCTGTTGTAATGAGCAAATAATTGTCCAGATAGCAAGCTGTAGAAAAATGTGTGATACAAGTGTAGTTTTAATTGATGCTACATTAGGTAGCATCAATTAAATAACAGGTTACCTGTTATTTATACTACTATGAAACACAGTTAAATGATGTGTACTTAGGCTCATTCCAAGTGAATTAAGGCTGGATTTGTAGTTCAATGATTGGATATGTGCTTAGTAATGGCTGATGCCCTAGTACCTCAAAAATAAAAACAAAATAAAAGAAATAAGTTAGCCAAATCTAAAAAGACTGTTTAAGCAACTAGGAAATCAGAATGTATGTCTCAATTTTCATGATTTTCTTCCAATATTTTACATTTATTGGTTCATACTATGATTAGAATTAGTAATTTACTTTCACAAAGTCTTTGCAGAATATTCAACAGAAAATTTCAAAATTCTTCATTTATATTTTTAAAAAGCAGTATTTACCAAGTAGATTATTCCATGTGAATTACTTGACAATCAGTGAAGTGCCTCTCTTCTTCCACATCCCCACCTTAGAGGTTAATCCTGTGTCCATGGCTTTTCCTATTTTCTCAGAATTCTACAGAGATAGTCTCTGCTTTTGGAAGTTTTTTTTTCTATTTTTGTCCATATTTAATTAATTAAAAATCAGAATTTTTATTCATATAGTAGCATAGTGTATGTGACATACTTTTTGACAGTACTCTTTTTCTCTAACAGAATTTAAAATTTTGTCCTATATTTTGTTCCATATATTTTTTACTGGGGTATAATTTGGTGCCTACAATTTGCAGTGAAAAGCACTTATCATCGGTACACACTGGAATGCACTTTGAAAAATACATGCACCTGGAAAACATATGCACTGTCAAATGAGGAACATTTCCAGTATCCTAGGAAACCTATCCTAAGTTCTTTTTCCTGTCAGTACTCTATCCCCTGAAAGAGTTATCACATGCATTAGTTTTCTCTGTTCATAAACTTTCTGTAAATGCAGGAATGCATGATGTTTTCTTTTGTGTTTGGCTTCTTTTTTCAGCAAATTGCTGGAGATTCATCTATTTTATGGCTGCATATATCAATTCATTTCTTTTTATCGTTGTATAGTACTCTGCTGTGTAAATGTACTAGAGTTCATCCATCCCCTTGTAGATGAATGTTGAGTTGGTTCTCATTTTTTATTTTACAAAATCAACTTTAATGAAACATAATGTCACTCTAAAAACCACTTTTAAAGAGGACAGTTCTATACATTTTGGTTATATGTGTGAATGTGTGGCATGATTGTGTGGTATATATGTGTGTCTTTCTATGGGTTTATGTGGTGTATGTGTAGTGCACACTGTTTCGTGTGGTGTACTAATGGTTTTGGTGTGATGTGTGTGTAAAGAGAGTTTATGAGGGCCGGGAGTTTGGCTCAGTGGCTCAAGCGCCTGTCTGGCAGGTGCGAGGTTGTGAGTTCAATCCCCGGTGCCGCAAAAAAAAAAAAAAAAAAAAAAAAAAAAAAAAAAAAAAAAAAAAAATAATTATAAAAAAAGATGTTTTTTTTTTTTTTTTTTTTTTTTTTTTTTTTTTTTTTTTTTTTTTTTTTTTTTTTTTTTTGCAGCACCGGGGATTGAACTCACAACTTCACGCCTGCCAGACAGGCACTTAACCTGCTGAGCCAAACTCCCAGCCCTAGTTTTTTTGAGGCAGGGTCGCACTACGTAGCTCAGACTGGCCTTGTGCTCATGTTTTAGCCCAAGCCAGCCCTCCAAGTGCTGGGATATGTTGTATGTATTTAATGTGTGTGTAGTGTATATACATGTGTGTGGTGTGTGTATGTGGCACGTGCGATACATGTGCATGGTATGCATGTGTGTGATGTACGTATGTGTTTAGTAGTATGTGTTGTATTGTAGTATGTGTGGCACATGCATGTGTGTCTGTGTGATACATGTATGTCTATGTGTATGTGCATTGTATCTGTGAGGTGTGTGATCTAGAGAGAGGAGTCTCTATTCCTCACAAAATATATGTTCCATGGAAGTACCCTGTGAATCCTTCCACCTTGAATAGGGCTGTTTTGAAACCTATTATTTTAGATTTTGCTTCTTCTTGAGTTTTACTTCACTAAAACTCTACAGTATCCACTCTTTTGAGGGTGTGGTTTCTTTTTCCCAGCATAGTTTTTGAGACCCATCAGTGTCGCTGCATACTTCTTCCTACTTACTGCTGAATAATGTTTTGTCATATGGATATTGCACATAATGTTTACCTCTCCCTAGGGTATCTGGGATTTTTCTGTGTGGGTATATTATAAATAAAGGTACTGTGTACACTTGCATACAAATTTCTCTGTGGACACATGCCTTTGATTTTCCTGGATAACTAGCCTGGAGCTGTTCCACAGAGGAGATGGGAGCTCATGTTCCCTGCATCTGTTGATACAGAAAGGCAGGTGGAGGAGCTGCCACTGACACAGAATCAGATTTTTTTTTTGATGCTGAGAATCAAATTCAGTACCTTGCACTTGCCAGGCAGGCTCTGTACTGCTGAGCCACATCCCATGTCCCCAGAATCCAATTATTAAATCAGTTTTACCAAAGTGAAACAATAAATTTAAAATTATAGGATGGATAGTCAGGTGTGGTGGGGCATCTCAGTACTCAGAGGCTGAGGCAGGAGGAGTGCCATGAGTTCAAAGCCAGTCTGGGCTACATAGTGAGTTCAAGGCCAGTAGGGACTAGAAAGCAAGACTCTGTCTCACAAAAACAAAGCAAAACAAAACAAAACAAAACAATAACAGCAACAATAAAATAAAATCATAGGATGGAATATTCTACATACTTAGGGACAACATCAATGAATAATGCAGATAGTCATTTATGCCAAGAAGTATGTGATTTGTTGTTATAGGAGCTGAACATCCTGACCCTGCTCTATAGACTCAGGCTGTGGTGTCTGGGCATGGTGGATTAGTCACCAGTTTAAGGTGCAATCCCCTACTTGGACATTAGCCACTGTGTTGTATTTAGCTCATGCACTAAACTTTGGAGGGGTACTAAACAAATTATGATACCTCCAGAACAACACAAATAAGAAGAAATGTCCTAAAGTAATGTTGGAAGAGGTGAATAATTTACATGAAAACATTTTTACTATACGTTTTAAAAATTTTGAGAAATACAAGTGAAAAAATAATGAATTCTGTGTAGATTTATGAACATCTTTGAGGAGCATCTATAATAATAAAGATTTTGTCATACAAAGAGTATTTTCAGAGAGAGAGAGAGAGGATCTGTTCTGGCTCTGTTCCTAGCAGTAGGATTTGCTATACCTAATTTCACATTGTTATATTCTTATGTCTGGGAAAATCCTCCTTGGGAGAAATTTCTTGTGAGTCTTGATACTTTTCTAAATTAAATGACAATCATGTGTCCCTAGTTTATTGTAAAATTTAATTGTTCATTTCCCACAAATTGTTACTTTATAGCAGTAATTCTCTGAGAAGGAGTGTTGTAATTTACTGATTAGCTTTAGGTGGAGAACCAAAGTTGGTACAGGAGAATGTGAGTAAATAACTTTTCATAGACACTTTCTTATGATTTTTGGGAAACTCTTCTAAATGAATGTGTTTCTTAGTGCTTTGTAGATGAGTGAATTTAGCCAGTTAGACGTTAAGTAACTTCTCCAAGTCACAGAGAACAAATGAAACATTTCATCTGATCTCAAGGTCTCACTCTTCTGACATTTAACTCTCCCTGCAGCTGGTGGGGGAAAGTCACAAGCAATGTTCTGAGGGGTTCACACATAAATTCCTGTTGTAGTTTATTTCATCTACTAAGTTCTGCCAGGGTTTATATTATTTCCTAGTAAAGAATCAGACACGTTTAAATGAATGCAGCTATACATTTGTCTCTGCAGTTTTTTAAATGGCTCCCTTGTGATGGCAAATTAAAAACCTTTATTCATCCTTCACAGAAAGGCATCTGCTATGTATTTCTGTCACTATACTTTATCAACAGAATCAATTCTGATAATAGTTTCTTTCCATAGTTAAAATAAGTTCTTTTTATAGAAGGTGGCTTGTGCAGGTACCAACTCCACACAAGGAACATAAACATTATGTACTGCAAACATGTACTAATAAAGATTTCAAGTCTTTCTGGTGGAATAAGATGGTATTACACATGCAAATGTGCCCAGATAGATGTTTTAGAATTGCTGAGAAGAGACATAAAGCCATTTGGTTTAAATTAAGTAAATTTAGCCTTTCCTATCAATACTGATACAATGTTAATTTTCATGGTTTTTCAAAGATTGAAAAAAATAATCATTCTTTTTACACGTATTCCACTGGAAGTAATGTAAGTTTTGTGTGGAAAGAATGGATTCCCTAAACTCTTTTCCAATATATTTTTTGCTTATCACTTGAATGCATGGTAATGTTTAACAAAATGCACTAGCACTTGAGTTTCCTATTTTGCTTTTTTAAACAAGTAAGCTATTCAGTAGGCTACTCAGAATGGTCTCTAGAGCTTTTTAATATGAAATAATTTATCCTTCACAAAGAACTGGAGAACAGTAACATTTTTTTAAAAGGCACAATTTTTTCTTTTGCATTTTAGCTCATTTGCTCTCTTGTTTTCTTTTAATCACTTGAGGTAGTAGGAAATACTGCATTAATTGATAACCATATTAAGCAGTGGTGGTATCATGTGCTATGGGTTTATCAGTTTTTGTTTATTGGATGCTTTGTTGAAAGGTAACAATTACTAAGTTTTAATTACTAATATTTTTGGTGGAGACTTTTAGAAAAAATACTAGAATCTCTTATACTTATCGTGACAAGTATACAAATATAAACAGCTTTAAAGTGTTTTTTATAATTAACATATTTTCAAAAATTCTGAGAAATGTACAGAAATAGGAAAATTATGTGTACTATTATTAGCAAAAGCCTTTGCTGAAATTTCTTCATGTAACTTTAAAAAAGATTTCCTATGCATATTACACATAGTTGTAATAATATAGTTTAGTGTAAACTATGCTCAGCTTTGTCTTTTAGCTATGGCATGCTAAGAATTTTTCTATGTAATTAAGTAATCCTTAGGATTGTAAGTTGTAAATAACTATGTAATATTCCATCATCTGAAAGGATTCTAATTTGTTTTAGTAGGCTTTTATCTGTAGACATTTGTTGTTTCCAAATGTTCACTATAACAAATGATACTATAATAAGTATGTGTGATGATATGGAATTTAGAATTATACCACTAGAAAATAGTTCTGGTAATAAAATTATTATGTCAAGAGGCAGACAAATTTCTATAGCTCATGTTACACATTGCCGAATTTCCAGGTATCAAAATTAGAGCCACGTTCATATAAAGAGCAAGTCTGTGTAGCTAACATCATTGGCTTATAGCATGGTCTGTGTTGTCTTTTACTGTTGATATTTCTTTAGTCCATGAAAGTTGTACATTACAAGCTACATTTTTACTTATTTGATTCACAGAAATATTGAAGACTTGGCTCCCATTTGCTGAATCAGTGGGTATGTCTATGTATGTTCTTTGCACATTGGGACCATCATTTCATATTAACTTATATGAAATCCTCATATAAAAGCATTAATTTTTTTGATTATTTTTTATCCTTTTGAGATCTGGAAGGTGAATAGTGGAATTGGTTTAATCATTTTTTTCTATTTTTGAAGAGAATAAGACCAAATTAAATGAAACAGAATAGAGCCAATAAGAACAAAACAGTGTATATGACACAGGACTTCAAAACACAACAGTAGTAGGCCAACCAGATGACACTGTGATAGGGAGACTCCCTGGAATATACCATTCAAATGCTGGAATATAGAGTGATATGATAATGGAGGGAAGGAAGGGAGAGGGAGATGGATCCTCTGGACCCAAGAGGAGTCTAGAACGAGAACAGTGGCCCATGGAAAGAGGGAAAAAAAGGAGAAATAAACGGGCATAGGTGGGGACCGGCAGTACCTCTGACCGGAGCCAAGTCCAGATGGCAGCAGGACCCAAACTGGGAAGGCGTGACTAAAGTGCTGGTGATACGTGATTGAATTGCTGTGGCTGCGGCCCTGACGGCGGAGGCAGAGATTGATTATGGAACGAGGTGGTTGCGAGCAGGCGAGTGAGTGAACCCGGTGGGCCCCAGCCCCCCACCCCCCCACCCCCAAGGGAGAGCAAGGGACAGGCATCCATCTTGAGACCAGAGCCAAGTCCAGTTGGCTGCAGGACCTGAACTGGGAAAGTGTGACTGAAGTGTTGGCGATGCACGATTGAATTGCTGCGGCTGCGGCGGTAATGGCAGAGGCAGTGATTGATTGTGGAATGGGGTGGTCATGAGCAGGCAAGTGAGTAAACCCCGCAGGCCCCAGTCCCCCACACCCCACCCCTGAGGGAGAGCGAGGGACAGGCATCCATCTTGAGACCAGAACCGCACCTAGTTAGGCACCATTCCTTGTTCACACCAGGCCCTGGAGGGTCCTGGGGGAATCTGCATGGGCACCCTGGGGGTGACAGGGGAAGTTTGGCAGACAGCCCAGTATGGGTTCCCAGGCAGCGACCCCGTCCTTGCGCACTGCACCAGACATCCACGGAGCAGAAACAGGCTTGGGAAAGACAGTGGACCAACACGGGCTCACTGAAGAGAAATTAGGAGATTCCTGAATAGCCCAGGAAAATGCCAAAATGGAAAGGTAGAGGGCGCTCTCCAGACTCCAATACAAGCAGAACAAATGCAGGAGAAGCAAACGCAGAAAATGTTGGAAGTCCAAAAATTAAACTCTCAGAGGAAATGACAACTGAAGTGGGGAGACAACTCCATGAAGCTATAAAAGAAATTAAAGCGGCACTGTTGGTCCAACTGAGAATAGAAATGAAATACATAATAGGGGAATCACTAAGCACCTCTAAAGGAGACATAGCCAGAAAGGTGGAGGATGGAAAATCAAAGGAGATTGAGAATGAAACAAATAAAGACTTAGAATGCATCAATCAGATTCAGAGAGATTACCAGGAACTCAAAGACTCCAATAAAAGTTGGCCGAACCACCTGAAGGAAACTAAAGATAATCTTTCATATCTGGAAGAAAAAATGGCAGCCTGGGAGAAAGAAAGGAAAGACTTGCTAAAAATAATAAGAAATCTGGAAGTGGCAGTGCAACGGCTGCAAGACAACCCAAGGAAATATAATTTATGAATAAAAGGTGTGAGTGAAAAAGCAGGGATCACTACAAATCAAATTAAAAGCCTATTCACAGAAATAATTTCAGAAAATTTTCCAAGCATGGGAATAGGAAGAGACATTCAGATAACTGAAGCATATAGAACTCCAGCTAAACTTGACCAAAATAGGCCTACACCCAGACATATAATAAAGATTCCAGAAATTCAACACAAAAACAAAATATTAAAAGCTATTAGAGAAAAGAGACAGATTACCTACAAAGGAAGGCCCATCAGAATCACGACAGACTTCTCAACACAAATCATCAGGTCAAGAAGAGCTTGGAGTGAAATATTTCAAGCCCTGAAGGAAAATAACTTCCAACCCAGATTGATGTACCCTGCAAAATTATCCTTTAAAATCAACAGAGAAACAAGAT
>RJWM01039528.1:0-16061 GCA_004363535.1 Dasyprocta punctata
TTGTGTAGCCCCCCACTGCCCGTGGGTTCAGCAGTCTCCTCCAGCCTCCGTGTGACCTCCTCCTCCTAGCTGGGTTAAGAGGGATCTGCGGGCTCCACCCTGGGCTGGACCAGGGGGCGCCTGCTCAGGCGAGGTGGTGACCCGGGGTCTGGCAAGTTGCAGCACTCAGCACTCGGTTGGGGGGCCACGCCCCTGTTGCTTCCCACAGGAAGCCTCCTGGGTCAGCCCTGCCCCTTCCTTGGCGAGCCTGTACCCTGCAGCTGATGGGACGGTGTGCGCGCTCTACCCCCACCCCCAGCAGACTGCGGGCCCCTGCCGTGCCCCCAACTCTCCTGCCCCTTACCTGCAGGCAAGAACGTGCGGCGGTCCATCCAGGGCGTGGGGCACATGATGTCCACCATGGTGCTGAGCCGCAAGCAGTCTGTCTTTGGCGCCCCCAACCTGCCTGTCAGTGCCGGCACCCCTGAGCCCCTGGACCGGAGCAAGTTCGAGAACAACGAGGCCATCGTGGTGATGGAGACCAAGCTTAAGATCCTGGATATCCTGCAGGTGACAGGGCAGGGCAACCCTTCGGGAGCTCAGAGTCCAGACCCGAAGGCCCCAGGGTGATCAGCCGCCTGGCGCCATCTCCATTCCCCAGCGAGGAGATGGGGCGGGGCCTCCAAGGCCACAGGGCTTCTGTGTAGAGCTGGAGATTGCTTCGCCCATTTGGGGCTCACCTAAGACTCCCAGCAACTCCTGGGGCAGGGGCTTGTGGGTGCTTAGGAGGGATGAGACCCTTGTGGTCCCCATGCAATGGGAAGGTGCCTCCATGGGGACCCAGCCGACCCAGGGTCTGGCTGGGGAGTTGGAAGGGGCTTCTGATCCTCCAGTTTCCATGTCTGCCCCCTGAGGTGTCCAGACCGAGCCCCGTGAGAATGGAGGCCTGTCACAGGCAAACCCTGGGTCCTTCTGCCTGAGTTTCCCAACCCTGAGAGCCCCAGGGTCTATGTGACCGGGAGGATAGGATGAGGAGTCGGCTGTGGACCTGGGGGTGTAGTTCCCTTTCCTGTTGGGGTCCTCAGGCCAGGGAGACAGAGATCAGGTGGGCTGGGGGGGCGCCCCATGCTGGGAGGAGCCAGGCCCTGCCCCTGGGGCAGAGCTGGCCGGGGGTCCCCTGGGCATCCCTGGGGAGAGGGTCTTGATTACTTTGTGGTGACATCCAGAGCATCCCTGAAGCCCAGGATGCTAGAGGCCACCGGGGTCCCTGTCACCCCTGGAGAAGCAGGGAGGGCCTCTCAGCCGCAGCCTGGCCCTCACGCCATCCTCCCCACCGCCCTGACCGCAGTTCATCCTCAACGTGCGCCTGGACTACCGCATCTCCTACCTGCTGTCGGTCTTCAAGAAGGAGTTCGTGGAGGTGTTTCCCATGCAGGACAGTGGGGCCGACGGCACGGCGCCCGCCTTTGACTCCACCAGTGAGTTGCTCGCCTGCCCTGCGGCCCTGGGCGCGGGGGGCTCGGGGTGGGCGGGGACCTTGGGGCCAGCGCCCTGCCCAGCCAATTTGCAGTCCAAAATGCCTCTCCTCTCCCTGGTCCCGTTTGGTTGGCACAGTGAGGGGAAGGGCAGAAATCTCTACCCCTGCTGGGGAAACTGAGCCCGGAGGGCAGCCAGACCGAGACCCCGGCCTCTGGAGATTCTGCCTGCGTCTGCTCTGGACGTGGCCGGCTGAGGGGCTGCCAGGCCGGCAGGCGAAGGGGTGCCTCGGGGTCCTCTCTGCTCCCCACCTTCCCTGGATGTGGGCCTCCCCTCTGCCTCATCTGCCCCTCTTGACCCCCGCAGCTGCCAACATGAACCTGGACCGCATCGGGGAGCAGGCGGAGGCAATGTTCGGCGTGGGGTGAGGCCAGGGGGAGGTGGGGCTGGGGTGGGGCCGACCTGGGCTGGTGGTCCCTGGGGACCCTCCCTCGCCCACCTAACCCCAGTGACTTGAGACCACTTGGGCTGCAGGCGTCCTGGTCATTCCCTGCCTCTGCAGCTGGGCTTGGGGGACCTGGCTGGACAGATGTCCCCTGTCCTGCAGCAGGGAGGACGGATGGATGGGTGGGGTTGTGTACTGGATCACTGCCCTGAGAGGCCGGTTCTGCGCCCTGGCCTCTGGGGGTGTCCAGCATGGCCTCGGACCCCTTCTCAGAAGGCATTTGTGAAATGACTGCAGTAAAGCCCGGGGATCCCAGAGGGCCCAGCGGCGTCGAGCTGTGGTGGTCACGATACGGAGGAGGGTACATGGGAACCTGCAGCAATACACACGCCTGTGTGTGAGCTCGTTAGCTGCGGCCCTGGGTGCCATTAGGGCCCTTCCTGGGAAGCTGAGGGGGAGAGGGAGTCTCACAGTTTCCACTGAGGACTCCGCGGTATGGGGGAAACGTCTGATTTCTCCTGGGGACAGACTCACGGGGTACTGCTCGGACCTCGTTGGCTCAGAGGAGGATGTTTTCTCGCCTCTGTGCGTGGGGTGAAGGTGTGGGGGGTGGGGCCCGTGTGTCCCCATGAAGCATCCGTGCTTTAGGTGCTTAATCGAGGGCAGCCCCAACTGTGTCCCATGGGAGGCTGGGGGCAGTGGCTGTTTGCACCCCGATGGGAAATAGCAATGGGACCGCGTGGGCTGGAGAGGGCACCCCGCCCACGCCCCGCGCACCCGCCTGCCCGCCCGCAGGAAGACCAGCAGCATGCTGGAGGTGGACGACGAGGGCGGCCGCACCTTCCTGCGCGTGCTCATCCACCTCACCATGCACGACTACGCGCCGCTGGTCTCGGGCGCCCTGCAGCTGCTCTTCAAGCACTTCAGCCAGCGCCAGGAGGCCATGCACACCTTCAAGCAGGTGACAGGCGCGTCCCCAGCAGGCTCCGGGCTGCAGGCTCATGCCGTGCGCTGGGGCAAACGCTGGCGAAGGAGCTCAGGGGCTTGGGGTGGGACTTGGGGTGCACACTGGGGGCTCTCAGTTTTACTCGGGTCCCCGGAGGTCAGGGCCACCTGTGTCCTGGCTGCCTGTGGCTCCCCAGCCTGGTTTTGTGCCTGCTGTTCGCTCTGGCCCTTCACGGTTGGCAAACTGGTCCAGTGTTAAGAGCTGTGGCTGCCTGGCGTGCATTGTGTCAGCCCTGCCGAGGCCCTGGGGTTTGTCACTGTGGTGTCACCGTGGTGTCCTGCCCTCCCAACAGCTCCGTGTGAGATGCCTGTGCTGCCTGGGGTTGGCTCTGAACCAGGGCTCCCTGTGAGCCGGGCACTGAGATTTGCACCTCCGCTGCCCCCTGGGGTTCTCACGGTCCCCACAGAACGAGGGAGCTTCCTGGCCCTGAGTAGGGAAGAGGGGAGTCAGACGCAGGCCCCGTTTCGGGGTTCAGGTCCCTCTCCGCCAGTGCCCAGCAATGCCAGTGTAAGCACAGGACAGGCCACAGCAGCCGGTGACATGGGAAGCCAGGTCATGTGGAGGCTCAGGGCAGAGAAAGCTTCCTGGAGGCGGTGAGCTTTCAGCAGGGCTGTGAATACGGAGGAGCAGGTGGTGGCAGGGTGACACCGGGAGGGTTGCCGCCGGGCTGGGGGAAAGCGCTGGAGCTCTGCGCATTGCCGTGAAGCGCAGGTGCCCACCTCAAGCCAGGCCGCGCCCGCCCGCAGGTGCAGCTGCTGATCTCCGCCCAGGACGTGGAGAACTACAAGGTGATCAAGTCGGAGCTGGACCGGCTGCGGACCATGGTGGAGAAGTCAGAGCTGTGGGTGGACAAGAAGGGCAGCGGCAAGGGCGAGGAGGGCGAGGCGGCCACTGCCAAGGACAAGAAGGAGGTGCACGCGGCGGGCAGGGAGCTGGGACGGGGCAGCTGTCGGGGGGCCCCACAGTGACCCGAGCCGGTCTCTTCCCCCAGGGCACCGCAGACGAGGAGGCCTCGGGGGAGAAGGGCAGTGAGAACTATCAGATCGTCAAAGGCGTGAGTGTCTGGCAGGGACCGGGCCGGACCGGCATGGGTTCCGCAGGGCCCCCTCTCGGTCTTCCAGCATTGCTGGCGTGTTACCAGCAGCCCTGCCAGGGGCCAGGTGGAATTATTTTAAAGCCGGGGGAACCTAATGAAATTCCACTTAGCCGTCATGTCGTTCTATTTACTTTCATGGGTGGGTGGAATTGGGTTGTCAGTGCCCCCTGGCCGGCCGTGATGGGCTGATGGAGCTGCGTGACCCCTCATCCCCCAGTGTGGGCGGGGTGGGCTGGGCCAGGGAGCCGGTGGGGAGGGAGGGACTCGCTCACCCGCCTCCCCCCAGATCCTGGAACGGCTGAACAAGATGTGCGGGGTCGGGGAGCAGATGCGGAAGAAGCAGCAGCGGCTTCTGAAGAACATGGACGCTCACAAGGTCATGCTGGACCTGCTGCAGATCCCCTACGACAAGGTGACCCTGATCTCTGACCCCCCCCGGGCGGCTCTACCCACATTGTACGCCGGTCCCTAGTGCTGGCCCCTCTGTATGGACCTGTGCCCCACCTGCACTGGGGCCTGGATCCAAGCTTAGCATCATCCTGGCCTCTGCCCCCGCCCACACCTGACCCACCCTGCTGCTCCACTGCCAACCCAGCCCCTGGGCCAGTGCCACTCCAGTGGCCTCGTCCCCACCCCAGGCTTTCCCTGAGTCCAGCCGTGGCCTCCTCGAGACCTCTGACCCGTGCCCACGGCCTGGCCTCCCTGAGACCTGGCTGGGCCCAGCACCTTCTCCCGTGCCGCGCAGGGCGACGCCAAGATGCTGGAGATCCTGCGCTACACGCACCAGTTCCTGCAGAAGTTCTGCGCCGGCAACCCGGGCAACCAGGCCCTGCTGCACAAGCACCTGCACCTCTTCCTCACGCCGGGGGTGAGGGGGCGGGGCACGGGGGGGTCCTGCTCGGGGGGCAGCACCGGGCCCCATTCTGACACCCGCCTGCCCGCCGGCCCGCAGCTGCTGGAGGCGGAGACCATGCAGCACATCTTCCTGAACAACTACCAGCTGTGCTCTGAGATCGGCGAGCCCGTGCTGCAGCACTTCGTGCACCTGCTGGCCACGCACGGGCGCCACGTGCAGTACCTGGACTTCCTGCACACCGTCATCAAGGCCGAGGGCAAGTACGTCAAGAAGTGCCAGGACATGATCATGACGGAGGTGAGGGCAGCGTGGCGGGGCGTGGGGACGGTGCTGGGTGGGCTGGGGCAGGAGGGGGCGAGCCGCGAGCTCAGGGATGCGCTGGAGACCTCACGCCCGCTTCCTGGGAAGGGCTGCAGGGTGTGTGCTGGCTGTGGTGTCGTGCCCTGGAATCGCAGCACAGCACGCTGGGAGGCTGAGGCAGGGGGATGGAGAGTTTAAACCTAGCCTGGGCATCTTCAGCTTAGCATCAGAATAAAATGTGAAAAGGGCTGGGGAGGTAGCTGGCAGCTCAGAGCAAAGGTTCTGGGTTCAATCCCCAGTACTTAAAAAAAAAAAAAAACAGAAAAAGCAAAACTCGACACTGGAGTCCCAGAGGGCAGGGCCCGGGCCAGCAGGGGTGAGATGGAGAGCGGCCTAGCGTCTCAGCTGGAGCCCCCACTGGGCAGGGAGGGCTTCCCGAGGGCGGAGCCCCGCCTCTCCCGGGTGACCACGCGCAGAGCCGCGGGGTGCAGGGCAGCCGGACCTAGGGACCTGCCGCCCACGCCTCCCCCTGCAGCTGACCAACGCGGGCGACGACGTGGTCGTGTTCTACAACGACAAGGCCTCGCTGGCCCACCTGCTGGAGATGATGAAGGCCGCCCGCGACGGCGTGGAGGACCACAGCCCCCTCATGTACCACATCTCCCTGGTGGACCTGCTGGCCGCCTGCGCCGAGGGCAAGAACGTCTACACCGAGATCAAGTGCACGTCCTTGCTGCCGCTGGAGGACGTGGTGTCTGTGGTGACCCACGAGGACTGCATCACCGAGGTGTGGCGGGCAGGGAGGCTGGGGAGGCGGACGGGGCCCGGGCTTGGGGACAGACAGTGCGGGAGCGGGGTCCACGCGGGGCCCTGTGCGTGTCTGACCCGCGGCTGTGCCCAGGTGAAGATGGCCTACGTGAACTTCGTGAACCACTGCTACGTGGACACGGAGGTGGAGATGAAGGAGATCTACACCAGCAACCACATCTGGACGCTCTTCGAGAGCTTCACCCTGGACATGGCGCGGGTCCGTCCCCGGGCGCCCTGGGGCAGGGGTGGTGGGAGCGCAGGCCCCAGGCGCTCACCCCGGGGGGCCCCCCTCGCCCAGGTGTGCAGCAAGCGCGAGAAGCGCCTGTCGGACCCCGCCCTGGAGAAATACGTGCTGACGGTGGTGCTGGACACGATCAACGCCTTCTTCAGTTCCCCGTTCTCCGAGAACAGCACCTCGCTGCAGGTGCGCCACTGTGCCCGCCAGGCCGCCTGGGCTGGCTCTGGGGTCGGGGAGTGGGGCCTGAGCACAGAGTCGCTGTCGTGTGGCGGTGCGTGGGGAGGCACCGCCTAACGGTCACCTGCGCTGTGCAACGAGTCGCCCCCAAGTTCACCTGAGAAAAGCATCAATCGCCTCACCGTGCCTGTGGGTCAGGAATGGCAGGGGCACTGTACAGTCAAACAGGAAGTCCTGCCCCGGGGAAGGGGCAGCCCTGGGGTGGCAGGGGACAGTGTGCGGCATTTAATCAGTGAGGACAAGGCGGCAGGTTTCTGACAGGCACGAAGGTACAGGCTGAAGGCCCCGTGTCCCCCATCCTCTGGGCCTCATCGCTGGCCCTGGGGCACCGTGGGGCGCCCTGGGCTGCAGCAGGGTGCCGTGTGGCCTCTTGCAGATGCACCAGACCATCGTGGTGCAGCTGCTGCAGTCCACCACGCGGCTGCTCGAGTGCCCGTGGCTGCAGCAGCAGCACAAGGGCTCCGTGGAGGTCTGCATCCGAACCCTCGCCATGGTGGGTGAGTGGCCTGCGCCGCGGCCCCACGCCAGCTCCCCTTCCCGGCGCCCCAGGGCTGCAGGGCGCCCGCCCTCACCCTTCTCGCCTCAGCAAGTCCTCTCCGGTGGGGTCTGCTCTTGGAGGGGACAGCCGAGTGGCACTGCCCAACTCGAGGGGCTGTGTTCTGTGTTTTGTGCTTGCACCCGGTTCTGGGCAGTGGGGTGGCCTGGCCAGTTTTAGGGACAGCTGGGGAGGCAGAGTAGGAAGGAGGAGGAAGGAGGCCTGCAGGGGTCGGCATGGGATTGAGATGGAAACTGCCTGCATTTTCTCCTCTTTCTTTTCTTTCCCTTCTCTTTGCCTCCCTCCTTCCCCATCTCCCCACCCCACTTCTTTCCGTTTTTGTGGCTTGAACCCAGAGCTTTCACCCTGAGCTACACCCCCAACCCTTTCTAGAATACTTTTTGTTTAAAGACAAGGTCTTGCTAAGTTGCTCCCGCTGGGCTCAAACTTGCCATCCTCCTGCCTCAGCCTCCCAGAGTGCTGGGCTTACAGGCACGTGTCCCCATGCCCAGCCAGTTTCTTCTTACCCCAGGTGGGGAACAGAGCACCTCAGTCCCCTGAGAGGGAGCCAGTGAGGTCCTCATCCTCAGTGCAGCACGCCCTGACCCCTGACCCCGGTCTCCCCCAGCCAAGGGCCGGGCCATCTCACTGCCCATGGACCTGGACGCCCACATCAGCTCGCTGCTGAGCAGCGGGGCCAGCTGTGCCGCAGCCGCACAGCGCAACGCTGCCAGCTACAAGACGGCCACCCGGACCTTCCCCCGCGTCACCCCCACGGCCAACCAGTGGGACTACAAGAACATCATCGAGAAGCTGCAGGTGGGCGGGCCCCGTGGCCGAGTCCTGATCCTTCCCGTGCGGGCCTGTGGGGGTGGGGTGGCGGGGGCCCCTGCTCCTGCGAGCACTCCACCCCGACTCTGCACACTCTGGGCTGCCTTGCCGGCCTTTAAAGAGGGGAAGTGTGGGAGACAGAGGCTTGGAGAAGGCAGAGTTTGCCCCGGGTCACAGAGTTAGAGGGGCCAGGAGAAGAGCCAGCCTGGGGACAGGTTTTCCTGGGGGTCTGTGGTCCCGGCCAGGGCCCTCAGGCAGGGCTGGGCGCTGTGCAGGCCGCAGCGTGTGGGTGGGGCTCTGGCTGGCAGTGACCCAGCCTGCCCGCCTGCCCCAGGACATCATCACGGCTCTGGAGGAGCGGCTGAAGCCCCTGGTGCAGGCCGAGCTGTCCGTGCTGGTGGACGTCCTGCACTGGCCCGAGCTGCTCTTCCTGGAGGGCAGTGAGGCCTATCAGCGCTGCGAGAGCGGCGGCTTCCTGTCCAAGTGAGCGGGCGCCGTGGGTGCCGGGTGGCGGGTGCAGGAGCCGGGACGGCGGCAGCTGAGCCGCTTGCCCTGCCCCAGGCTGATCCAGCACACCAAGGACCTCATGGAGTCGGAGGAGAAGCTGTGCGTCAAGGTGCTGCGGACCCTGCAGCAGATGCTGCTCAAGAAGAACAAGTACGGGGATCGGGTGAGTGAGCGGGCAGGCGGGGACACAGCGGGTGGCGGGCGCCGGGCCGAGGGGGTCTCCATGGCATATCACTCCCATCCGCCCCCAGGGCAACCAGCTCCGCAAGATGCTGCTGCAGAACTACCTCCAGAACCGGAAGTCCAGCTCGCGAGGGGACCTCCCGGACCCCATGGGCACTGGTCAGTGCACCCGAGCCGCCCCTGCCTCCCATGGCCTCTTCTCCCAGGCCTGGCCCTGCCTCCCCTCCGCCACCCCAGCGGCCTTGGCTCAAGTGTGACCCCACCCCCACCCACCTCCAGGCCTGGACCAAGACTGGTCAGCGATCGGGGCTACCCAGTGCCGGCTGGACAAGGAGGGGGCCACCAAGCTGGTGTGCGACCTCATCACCAGCACCAAGAATGAGAAGATCTTCCGGGAGAGCATCGGCCTGGCCATCCGCCTGCTGGACGGGGGCAACACAGAGATCCAGGTGGGGCCGGGGGGGCTGCAGGCTTGCTGGGGGGCGCTTCCTGCTGGGGCGGGGGCCTCGCCTCGCCCTTGGGTGCCCAGCTCAGCCCTGCCTCCCCCAGAAGCCTCCTCCCTGCACTGGCCTCCTCCTCTCACACCTGACACCCCGGAACCCAGCCCCACCTGTGCGTTCCGTAGCGACAAGAGCGAGCGGACAGCTGTGCTCTCTTGGCGCTCATACCCAGCGGGGGATGCAGGCGCCCAGCTGGCTACGGGCGGCATGGAGAGCAGGGTTAGACCAGGGCTCGGAGGTGGGGTTGTGTTACAGGGACAGGGACAGACACTGAAGCTCACTGGGCGGAGCAGGCGGAGGGGCAGGGCTGCAAGGTGGGGCACGCAGGGAACCCGGGGTTGGAGGTGCCCAGCCGTTGTCTGGCCTTGTGGGCACTGAGACCATGGCTTTTGTTCTGGAGGAGGTGGAGGTGCTGCAGGTTTGGTGTGGTGCTCAGATGTTACGGGCTCCCTCTGGTTGCATGTGGGAAGCAGAGGCAGGACCTGGGCTGGGAGGCCGTGCAGGGCTCCAGCTCGGCCCTGGGCAGTGTGCCCTCCCCGAGGCTCACCCTTCCCTGCCACCTCCGAGACGGCCCTGACGCCCACCCCAGCCTCGGCAGGGGCGCGAGTGTCCCTGTGCTCTGCTGGCCTCAGTATCTTTGGGGCACGCAGGGGCCACGCGGGTGCTGTCTTTGCTCCTGCACTGTGAGCCAGGCCTGTGCTGAGCTGTCCCCCGCCTTCCTGTCCCCCAGAAGTCCTTCTATAACCTGATGACAAGCGACAAGAAGTCAGAGTGCTTCTTCAAGGTGCTGCATGACCGCATGAAGCGGGCCCAGCAGGAGACCAAGTCCACGGTGGCCGTGAACATGAACGACCTGGGCAGCCAGCCGCGTGAGGACCGTGAGCCGGCCAACCCCAGCGCCAAAGGTCAGGCCCGGGGTGCAGAGCCAGGGGCACCTCAGGGGGGGACGGGCGTGAGGGCGAGAGGCCAGGGGCTCCCGGCGGCTCCCGTCTCACCGGGCCCCACCCCGCAGGCCGTGTGGCCTCCTTCTCCATGCCTGGCTCCCCGTCCGGATTCTCCCTGGGCCCCAGCCTGCGCGGGGGGCACGAGGCGAGCGAGCGCGGGCAGAGCAACGAGATGGGCTCCTCGGTGCTCATCATGCAGCCCATCCTGCGCTTCCTGCAGCTGCTGTGCGAGAACCACAACCGCGACCTGCAGGTGAGCGCGCTGGCCACCGTCGCTGAGCCCACTGCGGCCGGTGCCCACCGCCTCGCGCTCCCACCCAAGGCTCCCGCTGGGGCCCCACCATGCCCACTGTCCGCCCCGCAGAACTTCCTGCGCTGTCAGAACAACAAGACCAACTACAACCTGGTGTGTGAGACGCTGCAGTTCCTGGACATCATGTGCGGCAGCACCACCGGGGGCCTGGGGCTGCTGGGGCTCTACATCAACGAGGACAACGTGGGCCTCATCACCCAGACCCTGGAGACCCTCACGGAGTACTGCCAGGGCCCCTGCCACGAGAACCAGGTGAGCCGCAGGGCGGCGCGGCCAGCGCCCAGCGCCCAGCACCCAGCTGTGCGGCAGCGTGGACGTGAGGATGTGCGGTGGCACAGCGGGGCAGGGCGGGAGGCTCAGGGCTCTGCAGCCACCAAGGTCCTGAGGAGCCTGGGCTGGGGTCCCCCACTGCCTCCGCTAGACCTGCATCGTGACGCACGAGTCCAACGGCATAGACATCATCACCGCACTGATCCTCAATGACATCAGCCCGCTGTGCAAATACCGCGTGGACCTGGTGCTGCAGCTCAAGGTGGGGCTGGGGGGAGCAGGCCCGCGCGCACGCATGTGTGTGTGACCTGCGTGTCCAGTGCGCACGGTGGAGTGTGCTGTGGGTGTCCTGTGGGTGCAGGTTCCATGTGTGTAACACGCACGCCCTGTCCCACAAGCGCCTGTGAGCAGACAGGCTGGGAGCACACCTACTACGGAAGCGGCCACGTCCCACGTGCACCGCCGACTTCCGGTGTTCACCTGTGTGTCGCAGGGTGTGGCAGAGATGGCTGGATAGCGGCCCCTTCTCAGCAAGCCAGGGGCGGGAGAAGGTCATGGCAGACATGGGGGCTGGAGCAGGGAGGGGAGGACGTTGGGGGGCGCGTAGTGGGGGCCCTGAGACTGTAGCCTGTGCCCCCTGCCCCCGCAGGACAATGCTTCCAAGCTGCTCTTGGCCTTGATGGAGAGCCGGCACGACAGCGAAAACGCCGAGCGCATCCTCATCAGCCTGCGGCCGCAGGAGCTGGTGAGGCTGGGCGGGCGCCTGGCGGGAGGACGGGACTGCGCGGGTGCGCTGGGAAGGGTGAGAGTCCGGTGGGCCCCACTGTCCAGGAAGAGAGCATGCGAGCAGGCGCTGCCCGCAGGTGGACGTCATCAAGAAGGCCTACGTGCAGGAGGAGGAGCGTGAGAACTCGGAGGTGAGCCCGCGAGAAGTGGGTCACAACATCTACATCCTGGCGCTGCAGGTAGGCTCCCACCGAGGCCCCGCCCCCGCGGCCCCTCCCCGCTCCGAGGCCCCGCCCCACCCGGGCCCCGCCCCTTAACTGCAGCTCCTTCTTGCCCAGCTTTCTAGGCACAACAAACAGCTGCAGCACCTGCTGAAGCCAGTGAAGCGCATCCAGGAGGAGGAGGCCGAGGGCATCTCTTCCATGGTGGGTGGGGCAAGGCAGTAGGGCGGGGCTTAGACCTAGGGGCGTGGCCTGGCGGGAGATGGATGGGCAGGTATCTGGGGAATGGGGCAAGGGTACCACCCGAGGGTGGGGATGAGGCCAGAGCTGAGAAGTGAGGGTCTGGGGGAATCTGGGGTGGGCTGCCCCCAAGGCAGATTGTGGAGCTCAGATCTGACCTGCGCAGGATTTGAGAGGTGGGGCTTGGAGCACAGTGGGAAGCGAGGCCCGCGTGGGTGTGGCCGGGTCTGGGAGCCCCTAGCAGGAGCCAGGCCGCACGTGGGCAGGACACAGTGGGGCTCCGAATGTCCTGCGGTTCTCTCTGGCCCGGGCCCTCCCATTCCCATCTGGCACCTGACCCCGGGAGCTGGGCCCTGGTTGGGTGGCTGGGCCTGGGCTGGCTTGGGGAGGTCACTTCCTGTGTGGAGTTTGGCGCGGGGCTCAGGCCTGGCTGAGGGGGCGTCTGGTCAGACCTGGCACCCCCTGTGACCTCAGCTGAGCCTCAACAACAAGCAGCTGTCACAGATGCTCAAGTCCTCAGTGCCAGCGCCGGAGGAAGAAGAGGACCCGCTGGCCTACTACGAGAACCACACGTCCCAGATCGAGGTGGGGCCCACAGGCCGTGGGGCCGGGGCAGGCGAGGGCCTGGGCCAGGTGTGACCGTGTCCCTGTGCGTCAGATCGTGCGGCAGGACCGCAGCATGGAGCAGATCGTGTTCCCGGTGCCCGCCATCTGCCAGTTCCTGACGGAGGAGACCAAGCACCGGCTCTTCACCACCACGGAGCAGGACGAGCAGGGCAGCAAAGTGAGCGACTTCTTCGACCAGTCCTCCTTCCTGCACAACGAGATGGAGTGGCAGCGCAAGCTCCGCAGTGAGCACCCGGGCGGGAGGGCGGCGCTCAGGGTCCCCGGATGATGCCCCTGTGCAAGGGTGCAGAGCCCCTTGGGTGGGCAGAGGGCCTCAGGGACCCCCACTAGAATGCCACCCCTCTGCCCAGGCATGCCGCTGATCTACTGGTTCTCCCGCCGCATGACCCTGTGGGGCAGCATCTCCTTCAACCTGGCGGTGTTCATCAACATCATCATCGCCTTCTTCTACCCTTACGTGGAGGGCGCGTCCACAGGTGAGGCCGGGAGCGTGCACGCAGGTGTGAGCCGGGAACCAGGTGTGGTAGTAGCAGCTGAATAGGGCGCACCCCTTAGGCCTCAAGATGCAGGAGTGGGACCGGGAACTTAGTAGGGAAGGCTCCCAGAAACGGGGGCTTGTAGGGGCCTTGCAGACTGCACTGGGGCTGTGGTGGGTTCCCAAGGTGAGCCCTGTGGCCTGCTGTCCTGCCCCCCAGGCGTGCTGGGCTCCCCGCTCATCTCGCTGCTGTTCTGGATCCTCATCTGCTTCTCCATCGCGGCCCTGTTCACCAAGCGCTACAGCATCCGCCCGCTCATCGTGGCACTCATCCTGCGCTCCATCTACTACCTGGGCATCGGGCCCACGCTCAACATCCTGGGCACCCTCAACGTGAGTGCGGGGGAGCCCCTCCGGCCACCCTGCGCAGCCCAGCCCCTCCTCTCTGGGTCGTGCCCCGTGCTCCCTGCAGACCACAGCTGGGGGCAGCCCGTACTTGAGGCAGACAGACAGACAGGCGGGCAGACAGGCAGGACCCACAGGGCTGCCCTGTGCACCGCACTGCTCACCACTGCCCAGGGACACGGGATGCGGAGACAGCACAGATGGGTGGGTGAGGACGGCTTCTGACAGACAGGAATACAGTGCCCGGAGCAGGGGCCCTGTCCTAACTGACAGCCGTGGGGGGGCTGTGCTGTCCCCATTCTCCCGGACCTGGCTCTGTCGTCTTGGACACTGTTCTGAGTCCCTGGGGCCCAGCCGCACTTCTCCGGGCTGGCATCGGACAGGCAGGGTGGCAGGGTGGAGGGTCAGGGTGCCCGGCGGGGCGCTGACCCAGTGCCCTGACTCACCCAGCTGACCAACAAGATCGTGTTCGTGGTGAGCTTCGTGGGCAACCGCGGCACCTTCATCCGGGGCTACAAGGCCATGGTCATGGACGTGGAGTTCCTGTACCACGTGGGCTACATCCTCACCAGCGTGCTGGGCCTCTTCGCCCACGAGCTCTTCTACAGCATCCTGGTGAGCCCGCCGCATGGCCGGGCCGGGCAGGGCCCCTGCTGTTCCCGGAGGAGTGCGTGTTCAGTCCTCCTCTGCCTGGCCCCAGCCTGGCCCTCAAGGCCCTGACACCTCTCTCAGCCCTACCCACCCCGTCTCTCCACGGCTCTGCATCCAGCTTGACCACTCCTGGCTGTGTAATACTGGGCGAGTTTTTTTATTGCTCTGTGCCTCAGTTTCTCCATGTGTGAGATGGAGATAGCAGCCACTACCTTCCAGAATAATTGGGGAATGAGATGAGCTGGTACCTTCCAGAATAATTGGGGGGTGAGATGAGCTAATCACGCAATGCACGCAGGACGTTCCTGGTGCTGAGCTGGTGCCTTGGGGGTCGCCACCCTCTCCCCAAGGCTGGTCCCCACCGCCCCCGCCACCCGCACACCTTCCCCCAGCCCCGGAACTCCAGCTTCTGCCCGCTGCTGCTGCCTGAGCGCAGACCCCCAGGGCAGCCTGCGGGGCGTGGCCAGTGTCCCGGGGAGTCAGCTGGCCCGCATCCTCAATGCTCCATCCCTGCCCGGCAGCTCTTTGACCTCATCTATCGTGAGGAGACCTTGTTCAATGTCATCAAAAGTGTGACCCGTAACGGCCGCTCCATCCTGCTGACCGCCCTGCTGGCCCTCATCCTCGTCTACCTCTTCTCCATCGTGGGCTTCCTCTTCCTCAAGGACGACTTCATCCTCGAGGTGGACCGGCTGCCTGGCAACCACTCCCGAGGTCGGGGGCTCCCTCCCAGGCGAGGGTGTGGGTGAGCCTGGGGCTGGATGCGTGACTCCCACTGGGTTCTGGGCAGAGCTAGGTCCTGCCTGTGCGCTGGGCCCAGGTCACAGAGAGCAGCGTGTTCCCTGCTTCACCTGGCACAGGGGCACAGAGGCAGGAAGCGCTTGTTCTGCAGCTAGATGGAGCAGGAGCAGGGGGATCAAGCGGGGCCTCCCGGGGCATCACAGGAGGGTGACAAGGCTAGGCCTTTGGACCTCCTGGTGACTTTGTCCCTGCTCCTCCAGCCAGTCCCCTGGGGGTGCCACATGGGGCTGCCACATTTGTGGGCACGTGCAGTGGGGACAAGATGGACTGTGTGGCGGAGGTCGCGGTGCCCGAGGTCCTAGAAGGTGAGAGGATGTCGGGGGCATCTAGGAGGGAGGGTGGGCGGGGCAGAGGCAGGTGGCCTGGGTCTGAGGACACTGCCCGTTCACAGAGGACGAGGGGGCAGACAGCATGGAGCGGGCCTGTGACACTCTGCTGATGTGCATTGTCACCGTCATGAACCACGGGCTGCGCAACGGTGGTGGCGTGGGCGACATTCTCCGCAAGCCCTCCAAAGACGTGAGCGTGCCCCGGCCCTGCCCCCGCCCAGCCCAGCCCTGCCGAGGTTGGAGGCCCTGGAGAGGGGGCGGCCTGGGCTCGGGACCCAGCCTGGCGCCCTCTGACCTTCAGAGTAGATTCCCCCACGTTTGTAGGGCTGGTTTCCTTGCCTTCCACGCCAGCTGGTTTCTAGGAGGTCGTTCCCTCCTCCCTCTTCCTCCCAGCTCACCAAAGACTGAGAGGCTTTGGCAAGCAGACCTGGCCCTGGGGCCGGGGAGCTGTGAGTCAGGCAGGGGCTCCCCGGTTTCCGGCCCCTTCGCAGCCGGAGGCAGGGCGCGAGGCTGAGTCAGCTTTGTGAGGCGGCCTTGAGATGCGGGACCCGGCTCCAGCAGCCGCAGCCCTGAGTGACAGTCCGCCCCCAGCTGCCTGTCCTGTCCTGTCCTGCCTGGCCCGGCCCGGCCTGGGGACCCTGGGCCCAGCCTCGCCGTCTCGCCCCCGCAGGAGTCCCTGTTCCCCGCCCGAGTGGTGTACGACCTGCTCTTCTTCTTCATTGTCATCATCATTGTGCTGAACCTCATCTTCGGGGTGATCATTGACACCTTCGCCGACCTGCGCAGCGAGAAGCAGAAGAAGGAGGAGATTCTCAAGACCACGTGCTTCATCTGCGGTGAGGCCCAGGGCGCGGGCCACTGGGGTTCCGGCTGGGAGTGGGACCTGAGGACAGCGTGACTGTGCCTGCACTCAGAGTGACAGCCGGAGTGGGAGGGGCGGCCGAGGAGGAGCTCGAAGCCATGCTGGCCTGGAGCTGTGGTTCTCCACCAGTGCTTTTCCCGCCATCCACAGAACACACCCCACGTCCAGCAGGGCAATGCGGCCCTGCCCCGAGTCCCC
>RJWM01039529.1:0-16002 GCA_004363535.1 Dasyprocta punctata
ATTATTTTAGGTTGTGTCTGTGTTAGGGATCTGCCTCAAGTACAAACTTAAGGTCTTCTCAGGTTTTTTAGGAGGCTGTGGTTTTCTCTGTGTATGTGTGGTGACTTTCTAACTTTGCTTCTATATATGGTTGCATTTGAATGCTCTGAACTATAAAAATTTTTAAAAGAGAAAAGTGAGGGAAAGGAAGTAGGAAGAATAAATAAAAAGAAGGAAAAGGGCCTTTTAAATCCCCCTGCAAGTTGTTTTAGGTGGAGGGGAAGAGGTCTGTAACAATGGCCCACAGATTCTCAATATTTGGAAGGCAAGGTCTTTATTACTCACTAGGCTCCCATGAACTCACAAGTGTGCTATTCTAGGGGCAGGAGCTGCCTTCTCTGCCAGCTAGGGACAGGGGGAGTGGTCGCTGCTACACTATTGGAGCTGAAATTGATCAAAATTATGCACAATTTTTCATCAACATCCCCTGGAAGTTGCAAGCCTAGGAACAGACCTCAGGGTTACAAAATAGTTACACAATACAGATTTTGCCAGACAATTGTGTAGGTCAGAAATAGATTCTTGCTGATGTTTTTACTCAGTCATCTTTCCTCCAGTTCCCTTTTTTCCCTTAGTGAGTAGTTATTTTATAGTTAATAATTACTTATTGAATTTGGCCTTTCCAAATTACACTGTAGTTTCTGTCCTCTGATTAGACATGTATTGGTACAACTGCCTTCCAAATTATTAATCTGCATCATTTTGGTATGGTTATTGAGTAATTCAGCATCCAAATTCTCTTCCCTAAACTGTTATTCTCAGTCTTCTCTAAAAACCTGTTGATATATATTCATCAATATCTTCAGATAGGTTGTGTTCACCGTATCTGTCATCTGGTAAGCTGAAATTGTTTGGAACAGGTAAAAATTACTACAACTGCATACTTCACTTAGAGAATCCATTTCACGGCCTGATGAATAATACTCTTCTTTTCTGTTGGCCCTTAAAGTATGACTTGAGAGTCTTGCCCAAGATTGTTGCCCAAGACTGATCTTAAATATGTTAAGATGATTTTGACACAATCTCTTCTACTAACTGGTTGTTCTCAACTAGTATTGATTTTGTCCACCAGGAAACAATTTGGGCAGTCACAACTTAGACGGAAGTTATTGCTGGCATGTAGTGGGGAAGGTTTGCTGGATAAACATTCTACAATGCATAGGACAATTGACCTGATAAATGACAAATGACTATTATAAGTTCTCAATTCTAATAAGTCTGAGAAGGCATTTTGATTTCGGGATGGCCTATTTCCATTACTGAACATCTGTCCCACTGTTCATAACACCCAGTGGTGCTCCAGTCCTCTTGCTTGCACATTAATTATGGCCCAAATGTGACTTATCCATTAAATATGAACTCACTGAGAACAATGAGGACTCTTCTTATCTTTCCTTCATATATCCTAGGCACCCATTTCCCTTTTACAAGGTTTGTTCTGTCCTTGTAAGACTGACATTTACTCCCCTTGGCTGAAAGCTAGAATTCTAGATCAAATTCTTCATTAGGCAAAAAGCAATTTAATGTTTGATGATGCTAAATTAGAATGGCATAAGAGATGGAAAACTTTCTGAAGCAATGTGGGATGATGAGAAAGAAATGGAAAGAACTAGACAGAAGAAGGAATTATGTATAACTAATGCTCGTAGTTTTTTTAATGGTTAAAAGGGAGTCTTTATTAACAAAGGCATTTAAATTCTTATAAGTTGATCTTAATATTAAATAGGGTAAGATGTTTAATAGCTCTATTCAACACTTTATTCCAGTTTAGTCCTTTTTCAATGAACTTGCTGTGAATTTATTTATATTTTAATAGATAGAAGCTATGAATCATCAGGTATTTAGATAGATGTAGCTAGCTGCATGAAAATTGAAAATGAACATTTCTATATGTTTTATCATTAGATAAGAGTAAAAGAATCAAGTGAAGGATATGATAAATGTTGATTTAGAAATCATTTTTTAGGCATTACACCTATCTTTAGATCAGAGTAAAAGAATCAATTGAAGAATATGGTAAATGGTTTAGAAATCATTTATCATTAGGCATTACACCTTTTCCAGAACAAGTGTAATTTACTGAAATTTTACAAATCACTTTTTGTTTAACATTAATATATATTTAGCAATTTTTATAGCTGAAATAGTATTTCAGTTGCAAGAACCATCTCTAGTTACAAAAAAAAAAAAAAATCAGAAACCTAATAGGAATTTAATCTGATTTACAAATGTCCTAAAAATTCTTAACCCACACGATATTTTAAGTAGAATTTTAAAAGTTTGGTACTGTTTCTATGGTTAATGTACATGTATTTACTGACCTTTTTATAGGAAACCCAACTCAAAGTTGATCATATTAAGCATTGTAAAATAAAAACAAAAACCAGTCACCTTTTAACAAAAATTGTATACAACACTTCCAAGTATTAAAGATATCATTTAGTGATTAACTGCCAGGTACAAAATACTAAACAAAATATATTTACTGGACTGTTTTTCACTTGGAGCCATGCTGTTACCCAAAATAAGAATTCCCAATAAATAAATACTGAAGTGCAGTTTACTTAGTCTAGACCAGTCTGTTTCTCCCATTACATGCTTAATTTTCTCCTTGGATGCCCACACACCCTTGCTGTGGTATCATATTGTCAAAAACATTAATTATCTGAGATTTATGCTTCAGATCAATACACCATTTGAGTAATTTCAGGTGATGTACAGCTCCTCATGTAAAAAAGATATTTTATGGTCACAGTTAACAAAAAATAATTATATTCAAATAACTTGACATATTATGCCTTAGCAATTACAAAACCATGATTTTGACATGTGGCAATTCGTAAGTTAAGCAAATGTGAAATGCTAAAAGATGTGAACAGCTGTTAAGTGTTAAGTGTTCTATTAAAGTGCTGCAAAACTCACATACTGACTTCATTTTTTTAGTTAGCATAAACAGCCTATGGCACAGCACACTAAGTCATAAAGTACAAATCCAAGGAAGGTAATACTTTTACTAAGTTACAAAACTTTTGACAAACCAATACAGTCCTCTTTAATACAATAAAATAATATTTCTGTTGGAGTCATACATTACTTTAGTGATAATTTTCACTCCAAAAATATCATTTCGGCACCAAATCAAAACACTGTGGTTTCCAGCAGAGCAAGTTATTTTACACAGATTAATGTCTTTTACAACTTTACAGTTTCTTCATTTAAAGTGAGTTCCTTGTGCACACAGTTCCAGTTCGTGGCAGCAAGGCAATATGTGTATGTAAAGGGTGGCTCTGCTTTGTTCTGGGATTGGTCCACAGCCAGGGAAAGTCCCAGTGACTGAAAAGCTACAGTGTTCTACCTTAAGAAGATGCTCTGTCAATACCAATTTTTACCAAGTACTTTTTAACAAATGGACACATTTTTTAGGAACCCTAACAATTAGTCATTTCAAGCCATACTAATATCAGATGACCCCTGTAATTTAGAAGTCTTATATCTTTATGTTTTGATGAAAATCACATAACCTTAGTCCTGCTTATATGATTTTTTAAAACTAAAATATAGTTGTATTTTTAAAGTAACAAGTAAATATATTATCAGCTTGGAGAGACCTGGTGCTGTGTATCAACTTTCTTTATCAAATCTCTACAAATGCTGCCACTGCCATTGGTGTCCTTATGTTTCCTCTCGCTGAAGCTGCCAATTCTTTAGCCTCAGCATTTAATTTATGTATTACCCATGCCATTGCTTCTTGGCTTTTATCAGCATTTGAAAGTATCTAGCTTGCCATCAGTCCTTCAAGGTAAGTGCTGAGGCTGATTCCTTTTTCTGTGATTGTGGCTTCCTGAGTCAAAATGTTTTTTCTGAGTCCTGAGGATGTGATTTGTATGTAAGTCTCTCATTACTGAAACCACACTTGTAAATTAAATATCAATAGGTTTAAGTTCCATTATTTTCTCCACACGATCAACAACAAAATGTTTTTGCACATATGTTTTGGTTCTTGCTGCACCAATAACAGACTTCACAATGGAAGGCAGTCCCCACTCTGTGCTGAGAAGTCTGTGGCTATGCTGCTTTCCAGAGGGATCTATTTGTGTGTCCAGCACATCAGCTCCAACCACACTCAGGTTCATAGGGTTTGAGTATTTCTGTATTGCAGCTGTTGTAACAGTTTCCCTTGAGTGATCAAAGACGTGCTCTGAAGGCCAGATCTTGATGGTGCAGCAGCCTGCCTTGGTGTTTGGGCTGCTCTGGGGAACAATGCGGCATAGCGCCAGCGGACAGTGAGCTATAGTGGTACTCCGGCCCTGCCACACGTCAGCTGGCCAACAGTGTAGTGCGAAGGCACCGTAAAGCCCAGCACCAGGACTTCCCAAGGCTCAGCCTCACCAATCACAGTTCATAAAATTATCTGGTTAATCACAGACCATTTAAAAACTGCAAATATAAGGAAACAAAATGAAGTTACAAATAAATTAACAACTCCAAGATAATTATGGTATATTATATTTCCTTTCAGGATTTTTGTATAAGTATATACATATTAAAAATGTCATCAGGCCATGTACACTTCATGCCACTAACTTTCCATTGAATGTTATATGTCCTCAGGCAATGAGTATTTCTCAAAACCTTAACTGTTAACAATAGTATAAGTGAAAATGTTATAGATGTAACATATTTCATAACAATGTTATGATAAACATCTTTATAGTTAAATACATATCTAACTATATATGTGTGTGTGTGTTTATTTTCTTAAATTCATAGAAGTCCATTATTGGATCAAATTATTTAGATGTTTACATTTAATTCTTCATTTTAATATATTTATACATTTCATAATAAAAATATTTAAAAAGATAATCTGTGTGTTACAGTTTTTGGGGTTTTTTTTTTTTGGTATTGGGGATATGTGCTGTAGCTTAGATTTTGAATATTTTTCAGAGAGCCATGTGTTAAAGGCCTGGTCCCCATAGTGGTACTATTGGGAGGTGGTGGAATTTTTAAGAGGTGGGGCCTAGTGGGAAGTCTTTAGGTCATTGGGGATTTGTTGCAAAGGATCATAGGTCCTCCTCTATCAGGGTTAGTTGTCCTCTTCAATCGAATGCACAACTTCAGAAGGGATGCAAGTGGAGCAGTGAGGGAGGAAGTGGACAACCACCTAACCGTTCAGATCAGTGGTATCAGCCTTGATGATTAATGGGGTGACAGATATTACAGCCAGATTGCCCTCACCTCCCTCAAAAAGGATCATCGGACCTATCCCTTTCCTTGTGTTCTGTTTCCTGGCCATGAAATGAGCTGTTTTGCCCCACTACTTGCCCTTACCATAATATGCTGCCTTGCCACAGGCCCAAAACAGCAGGGTCAGCTGATCATGGAGCTTCCTAAACTGTCAGTCTAAACAAATCTTTTCTAAATTTATTTTCTTGGGTATTTTTTATAGTGACAGAAAACTGGTAGTGTAAATTCCCATTCCTTCTTGCATCCAGTGTCTTTAACCATATACTCAAGATTTGAACTTTTATAAGAATAATTGTTGTCCTTCCAGAGAATTTTTAGGCAATTGCAAATAAATAGGAATGTACTTTCTTAGTTTTAGACTTCAGGATTTTAGACTTTTATAAATATTGTGAAATTGTGCTTCAGAAAAATTACACCAGTTTTCATTCTTACCACCAGGAGATTCTTCTCCATTTATTGCAGAAGCTGAGTCTTTGTTAAAGGAACTCAGTTAATGTTGCAACTGGGTGAAATGACAAGCTAAAATTGTATCAATTTCAGAGCAATTCTAAATCTGGGAATTTGTGCTCCAAACTGTACAGGACAAAATTGTATAAAAACATACTGATGTGTACACAATATGGTTATTGTAACATTTTGGATTTTGTTAAAGTAACTCACTAGAAACAGTCTTTATCTTCATAAATGAGAACTGCCTTCATATGCCGTGACATAGCCATACAATGAGTTGTCATGCAAAGTTTAGCGAAACTATGTGTGTTTGTCTAAAATCTTCAACACATCTAATTATGAGATATAACCTGGGTGCGATAGTGTATATATAATCTGTTTAAAAGTTAGCATTTATATCTATACATCAAAATTTTATTATTTTCATTATCTATTCCAAGCTTGCTTATCAACTTATACATAAGATAAATTTGTGTGAATAGCCACAGTGGCATGAGTTCGTCGTAAGCTATTCCTAATGAGTGTATGTTATAGGTAGGAGACTGAGATTATAAACAGAAACAGTGATAGTGACAAAAATTCATATGTAGCCAAGTTATGATTAGGAAAATGTACCTAGCATCTAGTTTCCCTGTTTGTTGTTATATGATGAAATTAATACGCAGAGAGATTCATTTATATTTTGCTTTTGATTTTCAGGAATGACTTTTCACAATATTTAATTTTGTTTTATAATTACATGAAATATTGACATACTTTAAAGTAAAATTTACAAAGCCTGGTATATTCTGCCTTGTTCCCTCCCTCTCTTCCTAGATAATGAATTGCAGAAAGAGATCTCTTGGTGAGCCTACCCTGAGAATCAGGACCAATGTGATGCTTCCCCTATCTTCCCTTTCCTGCTCCTCACTGCGCTGATCTTAACCTTAGGGGCTAATGGTCCAGTGTCTAGGTCTACTTGCTGGTCCCCACACTAGAGTACATCATGGCATAGCTCTGGCTCATCTCTCTGTCTATATTATTTTCCACCCAAGAAAACAGTAGGCCCAGTCTAATGCCTCTTCCTCTCATGTTGCCCTAACCTTTCCCAGATAGAATGGGTTTCCTGTTGTCTATATTCTAAAAGCTCTGATTGCAAAATAACTCCCTGTGCTATAAGTAGGTGTTGTTTGTGTGGCTCTTACTGGGGTGACTGGCTCTTTAGGGAAAGAAGGCATTTTCTTTGCCCTTGACTCATTAGGAGAAGTGTTTACATATTCTAGGTGCTCAGCACATGTGTAAGGGCCTGCATTATTTAATGGCCGCTAAGGCTACAGTAGGTACTGGGAATAGCATCACATTGGGATCTATGAATTTTCATTGGTTTATCCCCTCAAGCCTGACAATATATGGCACCAAGCACATCTCAGTTCTCCAGAGTCCTGCCCTGACTGTTGTACTGTCTTCTTTCAATCTATAAAAAATAAAATAATTGAGACCACTTCCTCTGAATGTGCATGATGTGGGAAGTTTCAATTCTAGATGGGAAGAGGAAGAGGCCAACGGTTAGACTGGGGGACCTCACTAATTTTAGAATTCTCACTTCTTGTCTGCATCCTCCTCAAACGCCGCCTGCATCCTTTTCAAAGAACTTCTCTGACAGTTTCCTCAGTGTCCTGAGGCTTCCATCCACTACTCACAGTCAAAGACACTCTCCCGTTGCTGCATTCAACTCCAGGTATGAAAATCTCTATTCAGCATCCCCTGGAGAGCTGCTGCTACTCTTCCCGTACCCATGGGTGGCCTAGGGCTGTGGAGATGTGAAAGAGGTGGGCCCGGACCTCCGTGACCTCACTCGAGCCGAGAGGTTTGTGTGCTGTGCAGTGTTAAGTTAATTTCTAGCAATACGTGAGATAGAATAACTTTAAGTTCACACAGCACAAAAAATAAAATGGAGTTTTAACCGTATTTGTCTCTTTTCACTGTAACACTGTCCAAAAGATACCTATGTTCTTTCATTGTGTATCCATCCCCCTGCTGTGTTTTAACATCAGCCCCCAGTCAGATAAACCTGCAGAGCTGTGAGACTGGCAGTTTAGAATAATTCATGATCTAATGTTGCAGCAATTGTTCCGCATTCAAGGGGAGTCACTCAAATTGTTCTCCTACATCCGCTGGCACCTAGGGAGGCTGCACGGCTTACTTATCGCTTCTCTCTGGCCAGCAGGGCTTCCCCTGGCACACAGGGAGGCCGCATGGCTTTCTTGCTACTTCTCTCCAGCTGGTCTGCAAGCCCGCGGCGGGTGGGAGCTGCCCTGCTTCCTTGCCGCTTCTCCTCAGTGGCTGGCAGCGCCTCTGCTGGAGCACGGGGGTGGGTAGGTAGTAGGGCGGCATTGCGTCTTTGCTGTTTCTCCCCGACGGCCAGCAGGGCTTTCACTGGTGCATGGGGAAGGGTTGGGGGCCTCATTGCTTTCTTACCATTTCTCCCCATCTGGCAGGTCCGCTTCCACTGGTTTTCTTATTTTTGTTGAATTATTGAATTCTCTCTCTCTATGGGCTTCAAGTCTCAGTTCAGATCCTTCCTGTGTCCATGAGACCCACTTCGCTCCTTCTTTTCCTCATGTTGCTATATTACAGTGTCTGAACACCAAAACTTGGAGAGGTTTTTAATCTGTGGCTCACGGCTCCACCATTTCCCCAAAAGTCTAGCTGTCATATTTTTTTTTCCTTTGTCGCTTGTGGGTTTTATTTGTATAGTCACTCATAAAGTTGCATCTGAGATGTGTGTATATGAAAATACTATACAAGGGTAAAATTAAGCAGTATATTAACTATGGTTCTTCAGGAGAAAGCTTACAGTGTTTCAGGTTGTGATTTATTTCCTGAACAGTGAGTTCGATCCCTGGTACAGGGAAGAAAAAAAAAATCTAGAAAATAGAGTTGAGTCAACATCACTTTGTTCACCTGCATTGATGTTTGTATTTCTAGTGTAAGCAGTTTAGGCAAAGGTAGATATATTCACAGAAATTTTAAATACATTTATACAAGTTCATATTGCTTTGTTTGGCCGGGGGATATGGTTCAGTGGCAGAATGCCTGCCTAGCATGTGCAAGGTCTTGAGTTTGATTTCTGGTAACCAAAAAAATATATTTCCTTACTTGATGTTAAATAATGCTATTGTAAATCAAGGACTCTGTTGTTATTGCATCATTTAATAAATTTTAATGCCTTTGGGTTTTACGTGGAAAAAAAAATCTCTATTCATTAGCTGTTGTTGCATAACAACCCCCCACTCCAATGGTTTAAAACGACATAAATCATTTATTATTTCACATCATTTCTTTGGGTTAGGATTGGGTTAGGTAGCTGATTGTGGCCCAGGGCCTCCCGTAAGCCTGCAGATAGGATGTTGGCTGGATTTGCAATTATCCAAACTATTGGAGCTACAGGATTTGCTCCCAAGCTGGCTGACTATCTTGGGCTCTATGTCACATGGAATTTTCTAGGGTCATTTAAATGTCCTTAAGACATGACAGCTGGTTTTTACAGTGTGCCTGCATGTGTGTGAAGCCTGGTAAACCTGGGTACCTGTGACAACTGCCCCATGTGGGGCATTGAAGCACCACTCAGGGCCCCGGTGTCCCAGTGCCTTGGTGTGGCAGGGCAGGCCTCTGCCCTTCTCACCGAGATGGAGGCTGGGGTCCCCAAAGTGGGCCCCAGAGCTGTGTGACCATGGCCTCCTGAGCAGGTAAAAGACTACAAGAAGAAAAACGGGGATAGCTGTCACCAACAGAGACTGAAGGAGAGGAGAGGAGAGGACTGGAGAGCTGAGAGTGCCCCAGGTGTGGCAGCTGTTACCAAAATTGTGGGGAGCAGCTCAAGCTGGAAATTAATCACAAAGTGTGGGGCCAAGGCAAGGCCAGTCTGAAAACAAACAGCACCCAAGACAGATCAGGTAAACAAACTGCTCCAGTCCAAGGTTGTTAGCAAAGGAGTGTCACATGACATCCATCTGCAAAAGTGTATAAATAAAGGTGCTGCAGTGGTTGAGCAGTTCCTTTTCTTCTCAGCTGGAGACAGAGCTCCACCTGACTGCAGATTTCTGTATATTGTCTCTTATCATTATTTCTCCATCCTCTCACCATCCTTTCCCCGGGGAACTTCGAGAGCTGTGCTGGATGTGGCACAAAGTCTCCTGGGCTGGATTCTTATGAACTGACCTCAACTGAAGATAAGGTAAAGAACCAGAAGAGCAGCAGTTCAGGATTCAGTTCTGAAGAGGAAGAAGATCAGTGTTCAGAAATGAAAAAGAGAAAGGAATAGAAAGCATAGAAAGTATTTTGATAATGACAGTTTCTCAGATTCTAACATTAATTCTAACTCTGATGATGATAAAAAGAGTCAAAAAAGCTGAAAAGAAACAGAAAAGAAAGAAACACAAAGTAAAACTCAAGAAAAAGAATAAAAGGACTAAACATCTCAGTGACACAAGCTGAAAAATTTCAGAAAGCAAATTGCCATAAAGTATCTGGATTGAGTCAAAGACTGCAGTTTCCATGGGTTTAATAGGTCCAGAAGCACTGACAGTGCATCTGTGTCAGGTTGAGAAACCTCTAAATTATGGCCATACTCTGCTTCTAGGCGAAGGTGCTACAATAGCAGAGTATATAAAAGCTGGAAAGTGAATTCCATAAAGAGGTGAAATTGGGTTGACAAGTGAAGCTATCACATCTTTTGAAAGCTCATGCTATTTGTGACTGGTAGCAGGCATGGCAGAATGGAGGCTGTACCACTGCATAAGGATAACTAGATATATAGTGCTGACGAGAAGAGAACCCTTTCCTCCTTTGACCAGGAAGAGAGTGTAAGATTCTAGCCAGTTTCTGAGAGATGGTGTACAGAAAGACAAATGGGAAAGGTCACAAGTAAAGATGTTTTTGTTACACAGCAGGACTTTTTATGACAGAGGTTTTATACAACTACGCTATGACAGTATTATGTCTTTACTGTGCTTTTGTACTATGTTAGCAAGTTCCTCGAAAAAGCTATTTTTTGAGATATCTAGCAATTTTTTCTAAAATAATATGTGCACAAGGTTAAAAAAAATGGAAATATTACAGGCGTAGAGTTAGTAAAAGGTGAGCGTGTTATTGTAATCCCTGATTCCCCATTCTAAAGAAATCTTTTTGGTATTTGTTCATAGCTTTGTGTATGTACATGGACATATTTTGTAGGATAAAGTTGGCTTTAACTGCTGATTGAAAAAGACATATGATTTATCCATAAAACAGTAGAGAAAAGATGAAGATCTGGAGTGCTAGAGTCTTCCAAAGAGTAGATTAGGGGCCATTGAGACTATTGAAGGAGAAAAACTGAGAAGGTACAAAGGAAGAGATAGTGGCAGAGAGGGGAATATTAGATTAGATCAGCAGGTAGGACATGGACAGGACAGTTAGCATTGAGAGACTGATTCACCAGTCTCTAGGGACAGTGTGAAGTGAGCTCCACTTAAGGTCTGTGGTAAGGCTTTTATTTTCACTTAGTGATATCTATCTGATAACTCACTGACCCTGAGACCTTAGTTCAGCACTAACCACACTACATTATCTCACTGGCTAATCCTTTGCTCAAGCAGACACCATAAATCAGTTTTCAGATAGAACATGCGAAAGAAGAGCCATTTGGAGTGGTACATAGTTGTTTGTGTGTGTGTGTGTGTGATGCTGGGGATTAAACCCAGGGCCTTGCATGTACTGGGCAAGTGCTCTATGACTAAACTACCTCTCCACCCCTGAATATGGCTTAAGGAAAGTTTTAGAAAATTGTTTTTTGGTGTACACTGGGCCACTGTGATAATATAGATCACTAAAGAGCATCTTTCATAGTCACATAGGAGCTGGGAAAACCAGAACTCCTGTAGTTACATTAATTTTAGTATTTGGTTAAGTGTTGTTTGTGTGTGTGTGTGTGTGTGTGTGTGTGTGTGTGTGTGTGTGTGTTGGGTCTTTACAACATAAATTCAGTTACTGATGAGAAGTCCAGGGTAATGTACGATTGGTTACTGGAACAGAGAATTTCTTGTAGCATTAGGAGGTGGTATAGGTGGGTACAATGGGTGCAAAACTTCACAGCTGTCCTGTCTCCATCCACAGCAAATCAACCTAAAAATCAATTCATCGCTCACACATGTGTGCTATCACACACACACACACACACACAGTAGAGTTTGAGGCTCTTCTTTATTTTTTATTTTATTTTATTTTTTTATTTTAAAGATACCAAAATTCAACAGAACATAAAAGAACAAAGTCAATCAAAACAAAGCAGTAAAACTGGTAGAGAACTTCGAAGAAAGATAATGTGAATACAATAGCTACTACAGTATATCTTGTCATCCCCAGAATAGTTGACCATTCGAACAGGTATAGTAGAATTGTACCAAAAACAAAACAGAATAAAACCAATAAAAACAATATAAAATAAAGCAAAATGATAATAATAATAATGATCAGAGTAAAGCAAAACAGTGAGACAAGACAGAAGAGAATCCCCCATACTTGCTACATTGCCTACTGTCATCTTTCAAAGAGATGCTCAGGTTGCTGACCGGAGGCCTGCAAAATTTACGAAACAATACTAGCATTTAGTTACTTAATGTTCCTTAGTTGCTATCGATTTAGCCAGACTTCCGAACCAGCAGGTTGCTTACAGGGGTGGGGAGGGGGTGGGGGTGGGGCTGGGGTGGGGGTGGGGTGGGGGGTGTCGTCCTTGATTCCAAGCCCGTGCAGCGTGCAGCGGTGTTCCAGCGGGGTGGGTCCCGGAAGGGCCCATGCTCATTCTCCTCCCGGGGTCGGCGCGGTCGCCCAGTCCCCCAGAGGGCAGATCAGTTGTGTCCTGGTCGGTGCTGCTCCATCCCAGCGGCGACGCTCCTCTTTAGAGTGGTCCTTTCCTTTCAGTCATGTTCACTAGCATTTTACCCCACGGATTGTCTTCCAGCGCACAGAGAATTCCCTAAGCTGGTAAATGTAATTTCATTGTGTGATCTTTCTGAAATCCTTGGATAGCTCATCATTCTGACATTTGTCCTTGTTCTCCTTGGCTCCAGAATGAACCAAGGTCCAACTGGCTTTTACTAGCTCAAAAGGAGAGAAAACTGTCCTACAGGAGTGAACTGCTGGGCTATCAGTGAACACCCGTCTGTTTCTGGCCAACACAAAATCCTAAATATAAGGTGGAAAGACCTGCACGATCCCTTGAATACAAGGCCAGAGGACTGTCTAATACTCCTCTGTGATCCCTCACTTTCTATTATCTTCAGATCCTTGGTCCTTTCTTCAGCAAGTTCTGTGGTTCCCAAACTGCAATTAGGGGGTTTGGGAGCAACTCACTGTAAGCGATCATTGGCAATGTTAGACTATTGGAAGGTTATGCACTGCCCTCTGCTGGACATCACAGGAAGCACTAGATTGAAATACTGTAGTTTTAGACATGGAGACTGTAACACTGCTTTGAATTAAGTTATTTTTTACAATCGACGTTTTCAACAGTTGCTGTGATTAAACTCAAATGCTGCTGTAAAAATCTGTGAAAGAGAAAGTGAGGGTGTCAGTGTCCAATCTGATTCCTGGGTTGGGGACATCGTGTGGTGCTTGTCATGTGCACATGTTCTGTTAGTAAGCAAATGTAGTTAAGAATGAAAGAAATGTGTGGTCATATATAACCTAACAATATAAAGTGAGCTCCACTTGAGGTCTGTGGTAAGGCCTTTATTTCCATTTAGTAATATCTGCCTGATAACTCACTGGCCCCGAGACCTTAGTTCAACACTAACCACACTACATTATCTCATTGAGTAATCCCCAGTTCAAGCCTCTGACATAAACCCCAGAGATAAAGGTGAGACTACAGATATGCACCACTGTCCCCAGCTTGGATATGCCATAGTTTTCTGGTTTTCTGTTTATCAGTTGTTGATATTTTGGTATTTCGCCTTTTTGGTTATTATGGGTGCTGCTTGTTTGAATATTCACCCACAAGTGGACACATTTTCTTTTCTCTTCTCTGTATACTGAGGAATGGAATTGTTGAATTGTATGATAACTTCATTTTTGAGGGACTGCCTGATAGCTTCTGATTTACTCATGTGTATATAATTTTGATTGTAGCCATCCTAGTGCATTGTGGTTTTGATTTTGTATTTCCCTAATGATTAATGATGTTAAGCATTAGAGCTTTATAGTTTTAGCTGATATGTTTAGGTGAATGATTCATTTTCTGATAGTTTTTGTGTGTGGCTTGAGGACAGGGTCTAGCTTCATTCTTTTGCACGTAGATATGCAGTTGTCCCAAAATGTTGAAAATAATTTTCTTTCTTTATTGAATTATGCTGGCATCTGTGTTGAAAAATGAACTGATCATAACTTTAAGAAAGGATTTATTTCTGGGTTTTTGCTTCTATTTCATTCATATATGCAATTCCACACTGTCTTGCTTATTATAGAACTGTGTAAAGTTGGGAAGCATGAATCCTTCAACATTATTCTTTTTTAGGATTGGCTTGGTTGTCTGTCTTTGGATTTTCAAAGGAATTTGGGACCAGCCTGTCATTTTCTGCAGAGAAAGACAGCTGAAACTTTCATATGGACTATATTGAGTTCATATGATTCAAAAAGCTTTGGGAATATTGTCCTCTTAACAAGATTAAGTTTCCAGTCTACGAACATGCACTTTCTATCCAGTTATTTATTTATTTATTTTTTTAGTTTTTTTTTTATTTAAGAGAAAATAGATACAGAAGATAGAAACAAAAATCAAAAAAGACAGACAAACAACAACGACAGATCTGATACGATAACATTGTAGGTTTACACACTGAGGTGGTTGAAGTTTGACAGTAGTTACAATATTGCATATCGTTACCTTCATAGGGGTCATATTGACAGATATAGACATGTAAGATTTATCAATTCAGGTATATTAACTTTTCTTTTTTTCAATAGCTATTGTATTTAGCAATACGGTTTTTTTAAACTGTCTTATTTATGCATATTTATAAATTTATGTCTTTTTCCTTTTCTCTTCCTTCCTTCCTTTCCCCTTAGAATACCTCTTGTTATTATTGAAATAACTACCCATAACATCAGGTCTAATATAACCAAGCAAAATAGTTCAGAGTGAAACCAATAAAGCATAAAAGAATGATCATGCATAAGAGAAACAAAAAACTAAAGAGATCAGCAAAAAACAACAACATATCTGATACTGTAAAATTATAGGTTTAGTAATTTAGATGGTTGGAATTTTACAGTGGTTGCAACATTGTATATTGTTACCATTAAGGGGGCTGTTCAGATTGACAGGTAAAGACACGTAGGATTGATCTGGTCTTATGAATATCAGCTGTTCTCTCTCACCAGTTAATGCATTTAGTAGTATAGCCTTTTAAACTATCTTATGAATACCGTTATATAAAACTATGTCTTTTTTCCATACCTTCCTTCCTCGGTTCCCCTTGTAATACTTCTTATTGTCTTCAAACTAAATGCCCTTACCTATTGGCCAAATATAGTCAAACAAAATAGTACTGAATAAAACCAATAACAAATAAGATAATGGAGGCAATACATAGTAATGCAACGTTGATTTCTATAATTCCTCATGTTAGCTTCGAGGCAGTTGCCTATATCATCTGCTGTAACACAAACACACCAAGATAAGTTAAAATCCCTCAGAACAGAGCAGCGAGAGTAATACCTGGTTTTGAAGCAGGGTGATCATATATCACTGAAGGCTACCCTTATAAATTTTGTTATCTTTACAATAGCTGTCTTTGTCATCATTTATGATAAAGATAGGCTGGTCGAGGTAGAATAGGATTAAACTAAACAGCTCATTGAAAACAATACTGGACTGAAATCCTGTTAATGGATTATTCATTTGTCTGCCCTGCCCGGTGGTATCTCTCTGTCGCTTTTTCTGGAGCAGTGGACTTCTTTATCTCTCTCTAGGATGTCCTTCAGTATTCTCTGTAGGGTTGGCTTGGTTGTCATAAATTCCTTTAGTTGTTCTTTGTCGTGGAAGTATCTTGTTTCTCCATTGATTTTAAAAGATAATTTTGCGGGGTACATTAATCTGGGTTGGAAGTTATTTTCCTTCAGGGCTTGAAATATTTCACTCCAAGCTCTTCTTGACCTGATGATTTGTGTTGAGAAGTCTGTCGTGATTCTGATGGGCCTTCCTTTGTAGGTAATCTGTCCCTTTTCTCTAATAGCTTTTTTTTTTTTTTT
>RJWM01039530.1:0-16060 GCA_004363535.1 Dasyprocta punctata
CCTCGCGCCTGCCAGGGCAGGCGCTTAAGCCACTGAGCCAAACTCCCGGCCCTGGTTTTTTGAGGCAGGGTCGCACTATGTAGCTCAGGCCGGCCTTGCGCCGCGTTGTAGCCCAAGCCGGCCTCGAACTCACAACGCTCCACCTACCTCAGCCTCCCGAGTGCTGGGATTAAAGGCGTGCGCCACCACGCCCGGCTTATAACTGTCTTGATAGTGAAAAAAAGGATGCAAAATACAAAGCATAGCTCTTCTGTTTGTAATCTTAGGAGAACTTTGAGTTAAAATGAGATCAAACTGTAGAACAAATAGGATGTTCGGGGAATGAAATATGCTTCTTTAGTTCTCATCAGATGTATGTTTAGCAGAAAAGCAAGAGAGAAAACAAAAGACCAGAATTTTCCATCATGTACATGATGAAATGATAATGATGTTGTATTTGAGAAATTTCACAAAATTGTTAATATAGTAAGGAGGCATTCTTCTTTAAAAATAACAAGAAGGAGTTCAAAGAAAATACAGTTTACAAAGGGTTTGAGAAATTGCTTCCATTTTTACCTTCATTTATATTATTCGTTCTGTTACTACTCTTTTCATCAGTATCCTTTACTTCAACCTTAGAATATTTTCCCCCTTGCTTCTGTTTTCTTCTGCCACCTTCTCTCATTTAAACTAGTGTCCAGCTTTTCTGAATATGCACTGTCAGATATATATGTTGATCTTTCTTTAAAAACACAAAGTATCTAAATATAAGAAACTATTCCTCAAGAAATTAAGAGGCTTTTTGCTTTCTATTCCATGGTCAACTCTCTTAAATCTCCTTTTAATTGTGTAAGTGCCCTGATGTAGCTGTCTCACTATACGAAACCATTGTGTTAAACACAAATTAAGCCATACACAAGCCATTACAATGGTATTTAAAGTGAAATATTTATGAAGTGATTTAAATACTAATGACATAGCATCCCTAAAGGAGACACAAAATTAAAGGATAAGAACATTCTACAGCAGCATTTCAGCCCCTGAATCTGTTACATGTTGCATATATTGTTTCTTATAAATCAATTCTCAAAAGATGGCCAGAAAATAGAAGAAAGAAAGGGCTTTTGGGAATGAAGAATTGCATTTGAAGGACACATTCTTTTTATCCTTGAATCTTAGTACCACATACAGCTTTATGTAATTTGTCAAGAAATGCTTAAAGTAGTAATTTCAGTGACCTCAAATGCAAATGTTAGCTTTATATTCAAGAGAATGTTTTTGCTATAGATAACGTTGAACATTAGCTGAATCTTGTCATCATTTGCAACTCTTCCCTGACTTTCTCTTTTATTGAAAACTTATTCCCTTGTGATTGCAAATGGTTTATGCATTTATAATTGATGCACACAGCAACTACCATGTTTGGCAAAAATGAACACATTTTTTGTGTACTGCTTTCATCTATGTTAAACCCTTTCCTTCTGCCCTCCAGGTGACCTCTCCCAATATATAAGTTTAGGTCACATGTACACATAGCTTGACCAGGAATGATTCTACCCTTTGTAGGGTGCACATGAATCTGTAGATGGCAATTATTCAAACAGAACAGGGCTATTATCAACAAAGAAGAGGGACTGGAAAGTCTTCTAGTTAAGAAAGTAAAATTACCTGTCAAATATTTAAGTAATTTAAGTATGTGAAATATTTTCAAAGTAAGAAACATGGATTGATAAAATTGAGAAGGGAGAGAAAGCAAGATAGAAAGGGAAAAAAAGGAAAAAGGAGAAATGAAAGTGTGAAGAAAAGAGGGAGAAGTGAATGAAAATAAGAAGAAAGCAGAGAGGAGATGAGAGTAGTGAATTAATAAGGAATTTTCACATGAAGACATAGATGCATAGTGGACAAAACACAGAATAGATTTAGAATCAGAAAGTCACCTCAGTGTCAAGGAAACAATGATAGTAGAGCTATTCCTAAAACATCTTTTGATTGTTGCATTTATTTCTTAATAGGGTTTCAGTCTTGCTTACCTCTTTCTAAACCTCTTGCACATTTTCAGCAATAAAATTTTCCTTTCTCGTCTTTATTTGTTCCCTGCATCTCTCCTGGTTCAAAAATTTTAAAAGAAATTTGTAGATGAGAGGATAGTCTACAGTTATTTTGGCTTACATTTGAAGACTTTTAAAAGCTGATCTTAAAGTATTTTCTAAACTCAAATCTCATTACTTCCCTTCACTGTGAATGTTTAAATAGAATATATGAATATGTATATGTGTATATAGAATATGTGTATATGTGTGTATATATATATATATGGCTTAGCAAGCTTTGAAAATTTCAAAAAGTTGCTCATTAAACTACCATCTTAATTTCAGTATTTTCAATTAAAAACATTTATTGCAATGGAGAACTGTCACCTCAGAAATTTATTATGTCAATTTTGGGTAAATGAGGACTTTCAAATGATTAAAATAAAGGGATACTAACAATACATCTTTTCTATAATTTTAGATTTACAGAAAAATAGCTCAGTGGTTAATGGTGTGTTCAGTACATATTTGGAACAGTCTGGTGATGGTTGGAAAATGTATACTCAGTGATTTATGTGGCAGAAGGCTTAATCCTCAGAGTGATGATTTTGGGAGTTTGCGAAACCTTAGGCAAAGAGGCCTAATAGGGAGTTTTTAGGGGATAACCTGGAAAGGATTTATAACTTATTTTATGTGGTCCCTGGTTAGTTCTCCTGAAAGGATTTTCATAAAACCCTGAGGTAGGACCCACTCAACTTTTTCTGGCTTCATATATAGCCATGTAATCAGTTTATTCCTACTAGCGCCATTCGCCAACATGTTACACAATGAAAAGGGCCCTCATCAGAACTGAGCAGATGCAAAAATGACGGAATACCTTCAGATCTGTGAGCTAAATAAACTTCTTTACTTCATAATTGAGCCCCTCAGGTATTTTGTTTCACTATCAAAAAGCCAACTAATGCAATAATGAACTTTATTTTTTCGAACCCTTCATTTGTATTACAAATCAGAAAACAAAACTTTCTGATTTCATTGCTTGTATTTTAAATTCTTACACATGATCTTATTTTATCATGAGTTGTTCACAAAGTAGCAGAAATCTACTGGTCTTCGTATCCTGCCTACAAAAATATTCTTCAAACAGCTGCAAAATACCAATAATTATCTTGGTCAGTTCCAGTATGGAAAAGTCAGGCCCCTACCATTTAACTCCTCGCTAAAAAAGATCCTGCATAATGAAATGTAAAATAGAGATGCTCCCTCAGACCCAGGAGCACTCATTCTCTTTCCCTGCATAGAAAAGAATTAGTGCAAACAGCTGAGTGTTTGTAACAGCTGTAGAACAACAACAGTGGTTCAAACTAAGCTACTCCTCCAGTCACAAATTTCCATTTAAATATAGCTGCAAGAATTGACATCTGAGTATAGGGACAAAAGATTTTAAATAATCTATATCAAACCCCAGATAAATCCATCTATTACCAGATGTTGTGATGAAAATGTTTCTGCAAAACTTCATAGAAAAGAATGTGATAAATATTAATTTTTAAAATTGATTATTTCTTTTACTTAGCGATATCAAGTTAATGTTTCTGAAATTCTGTTCTTCTGAATAGATCATTTTTTATGCCAAAAGATGTTAATAAAATATTAGTATGAATTATATTTTCATAAGGAAAATAAGCAGTCAAAAGGAATCATATTCACTAGCCTCACTCAGTACAGAAATACTCTCCCAGGAAACTTGATACAGAGTGCTAGAAAAAATTTAGGTAAGGAATAGAGAGAAATGAGCAAAACTGTAGCATCTCCATTTTAGTGGATCAGGATGAAAGTTACATAGTATCCTTTAGGAAATCTTCACTTTTTCTTGTTCTCTGTAGTACATTACGTTTGTATGGGGACAAAGAGAGAAAAAAGGAAGAAATTTTGTCCTTAGAGGATTACAATCTTGCTAAGCCAGATTTCTTATTTAACAATAAAATTAATAGCAACCAAGAATCAACTAGCATATGACAAAAATTAAGACTATGACTGATAATTGGCTCATCAAAACCAATTTAGAGGGTAAGGGAAATGACAATTCACATACCAATAATTAGATGAGAAAGACATAAATAAGGTAAATCTTTTAGATTGTTTTAATTTAGACATTCCTTTCTTCAATTTTATATAGTCTTCTCCTGTTCACTTATTTTCCAGACTCATTTGGTTTATGCCTCAAATGTTGCTAGGAAATGGGAGCAAAGGTGAAGTTCATTGAAGTAATTGGACTCCTGCGGAAGGAGTGCTGCATAGATGTTGCTGGACACTCCAAGAGAACTTAGCAAAACTGGCTCTACCAGAGCAGAAGAAAACTTGAGCACTGAAATTCACCTACTGTTGTTCACACCAACCATACAGAATCAGAAAACCGCCAGGAATTTAACTCAGTGGCCTAAGTACCTGCCTGGCAGGCATGAGGTTGTCAGTTTGATCCTCAGTACTAAAAAAGAATCAGAAATCCAAAGCACAGAGTGGGTAAGCTATTGGACAAATGTCTTCTGGTTTCATTACATACCAGCTGCCAATCTCACTGCAACATGTGACTTCTCTCAGGCACATGGCACAGGTTTCTCATAATGTTTCATCTCAGAAAGTTACAGATATCTGTGATGATAGATGTTATTTCAGTGTCTTAATCACTTTTTCAATGGGACAAAATATAGGACACCCACAACTTACAGGTGGAGAGGTTTATTTTGGATCACATTTTCAGAACATATTCAGCTTCCTCCAACGCAGGAATGGTAAGGTGAAGGGTACAGTGGAGGAAAGGTGCTTATGTCATGGGTGCCAGGAAGCAGAGAGAGAAAGGAAGATCCAGAGAGAGAGAGACACACCCTTCCAGCTCACATCCCTAGTGACTGATCTCTAACCAGTCTGCACCACTCAACAGCATACTCAGTTGATGAACAAATTAGTGATGAATACATTCATCAGTATAATGCCCTCATTACCCAATCCCTTTGGCAAACTCTGCCTCTGTGTTTATGAAAACTTTAGGGAATAACCATAAAACTTGCTGAAGGTTTTATGTGCATCTATATGTAAAATGCATTTAATCAATCTCTGAGAGTTGCCAAAGCTTTAACAATTCCATCAGTGCTGAAAAGTCCAAATCCAAAATCTCTTCTGAGGCTGAAGACATACTTTTAGCTGTGAACCCCTGCAAGCATAAAGAAAGTACTGCCAACATACAATGTCACATGGTACATCCTCACATCCAAAAAGGAGAAATACTAGGTTAGAAAGTAAACAGAACAAAGCAAGATCAAAACTCAAGAAGGCAACCGTTGCTTTCCACAGCTCCATGTCCAATGCCAAGTACAAGTTGTGGTATAATGTGAGCTCCAGGTGGCTTTTGGGCCCCACTATAATGGCATTGCTGATTCCAGCCTATATGGCCTTTCCCTTTGGGTTATTTTGCTCACTGCTTGTGGATTTCCTCACTAGAAAAACCACATGCCAGGCATTTCTAATTTCCTTCAATATCCACTGTATTTTGTATTCTTACAGATTTACCTAGTGTCTTCTTAAGGACACACTGCCTGGACTTCTAGGCCTTTTCCTGAAATGTGAGTAGAAGCTTCCCTGACACTGAAAGTCTTGTGTTCTGAATGTCTATAAAGCCTGCATCACATGGATGATGCCAAGTTCTGCTGCCAGCTTCAACAATAACCAGGCAGCCTTAGAAAATGGGTATAGAGACTTCCCAGCTTCTGGATTGCTGAGCACTTTGAACTAAATCCTGGGAAATCAATTTCCTAGGCTGTCCTTCTTCATCGAGATACTCTGAAGCTTTCTTTTCAGAGCAAAGTCTTTCAAAGAAATTTATCTTCACCATTTTACACCCACGATTCAGTAAACAGTTGGGTCTTTCCAATTCTCGAGATGGCCTCAAACCACTTTTCTATCATCCCGTTGAAAAATACTTGCCTTCAATTTAATGGTAATCTTTTTAGCAACTATGTTCTCCAGGGTTCTAATGGGTCAGGAACTTCCTTTCTGGAAAAACTTTAAACTTTTCAAATGGACATTTTACTTGTGATTCTCACTATAAACCTGTCTGAAAGCAGTAAGAAGTATACATGCCACAACCTGAACATTGGGCTGCACTAAAATTTTCTCAGTCAAAATTTTTAATCTTTTGCCCTCAAACTCATTCACCTAAAAAGTCTCACAAAGTGGGAAAAATGTAGACCAACTTTCTGCCAGAGCACATTTCATATATCCTTGAGTCCAACTGCCAGTGAAGTTCTTGTCCCAACTAAAACCTCCTGATCCAAGCCCTTTCCGAGTTTTCTCAATAATCTAGTCTTCTGAACCCTGACAAACTTTCCCACAAAGTCTATCTTACATTGTTCTGTGGTTTCTCCACCCAACATCTTTAAACACTTTCAAACTCATTCTTCAAACGAATTCCAAATGCTTCTAAACCACCTGGTCAGTTATATTTAAATACATTGTCCCCACTCTTGGTACTAATATCTGCTTGGACTCATTCTTGTTATTGAGACAAAATACCTGACACCCACAACACAAAGGAAGAAGGGTTTACTCTGGTTTATGTTATCAGTTCACAATTAGTTGACTCTAAGACAGGAATATATGACAGAGGGGCATAGCAGAGGAAAATGTCACATGTCATTATGACTGGGAAGTAGAGAGAGAGTTGGAAGAACTGGGAGGGAGCTATAACCTTCAAGGTTACATACCCAGTGACCTACCTATAATCAGGCTTCACCTCTCAACAGCATGCTCAGCTACTGAACTCAGTAAATACAGCCAATGATAAGTACAATTCCTCCACGATCCAATTACATCCAAAAACCCTATCATTGTGCATATTAGAATTTTGGAACACATTCTATTTAAACCATAATGATAGGAAAGAGGGAGGCATGTGTGCTATGATTTTAACTAATAGACTTCACCACCAATATGTATCACAAGGCAGTGTACAAATATTATACATTCGCAAAAAATGAAAAACAAAACAAAAACCTACAGGAGTTTACATTTCATTCAATGTTAAAAGCATTACCTAATAACACTATCCCATGAAGATATTGTTTGTTGAAATACTAAAACAGTTCTTTAGTCCAAAAGAGGATTTAGTTGTTCCATTGAGAGACTGAAATCATATAAAGTGATGTTTTTTGAATTTTTTTAAATTGACACATTAATAATTGTACATATTTATAGGACACATTGTGATCTTTCCATATATGCATGCATCACATAACAATTAAATCTACATGTTAGCTGATCCATAGGCCTCATACATTTTCATTAGTATGTGCAAGGGCAATTCATAAATCAGAAACTAAACTGTAATTTAAGGATTTATTGCTAGAAATGTTTCCAAGTTACAAGAATTAGGATAATTTATATCAGTAATGAAAAATATCATGCTGTTTATAATTCTACATTTAAAAATCATACAAATCAGATTTAAGTGAAGCAAATAATAGTTAAATGGGCAGATGTGCTTTCCTACAATACTTTTTTATTGTAATTTGTTCCTTATAATAAAATGGACTTCTGTGCATTTGCGTAAACTCTATGCAGTTTGTTTCTTGCTAATACTTTTATGTCAATTCTTGTGGAACAAGGATAATATGTTTCTCAAAGTTAACACACTAAAAATGAGTTTCACCAATCACATTATTTTCTGCTTATATTTACAAGAGGTAAAAATGATCTAACTTTTTATTTTAAAAGCAAAAATGGAATAAAAATGATGGTATGGAATTTCAGAACAAAGTAACAGGAGATTTATACTGGTTAATACATCACATATTGTTGTCTTCAAAGTAGTTGCTTAGATTATAAGATATAGGCATGAAAAAATGATCAAACAATAATAAGATCCAAAATGTACAATAGATATTGTGAAAGTGAAAGAGAAAGAAACTGCCCAAAAGGAAAAAGCAACAGGAATAGGGCAAAGAAAATAAAATGAGGAAAAGATTTTATCTAGATCTATGATAGATAGATAGATAGGATAGATAACTATGCTACTAATCTCTGTTATTTCATCAAAAAGGATTTAACTCTTACCCATACCTTTTCTCACTTGATTCTTGTCATTATACACATGCTTTCACATAGAATGAGCATGAACATTGAATAACAGCTTTTTGTTTTTGAGTTTTAAAATAATCTTTATTTTTTAAAGTTAATATATGCCTTCTAAGAAACAAAAGCACAAGAAGCAAAGAACAAAGTCATTAGTGGTCATAAGCAGCATGGATGTTCTTCTAGGTCCTGTTGTGTACATACACGACATGCCATTTTATGTGACTGAGTCTGCACAGTATGGGTCATGTTTTTCCACACATCGTGAATATTCACCAACTCAAAATCCCAAGGCTGAAAGAGTATTTTTGGTAACTAAGAACACACTACACCAACTCAATCTGTTAGAAAAAAAAATGTAATCCTGCCTTTCTTGGGAGCAAAAATATCACTGAAGATAAAAATGACAACAGGCTTCTAGATATGAGTATTGGTAAAGTTACAGTTACAATACTGCGCTTCCTTAATGCTCAATTTAAAATGAGACATAAAGTAGCAGAGTACACTAAGTTATGTATCTGAGATATCAAGATCTCTACAATTAAGATATTAGCAAGAAGACATGTTCCCACTGAATTAATAATGTGTTTCTACAGTATAGCTAGAAGACACTTTGATTTTTCTCACCAAAATGTAAATCTGACCACTTTGCACACACCTCTCCTTGTATGCTTATTTCTATTGCTCTGCTGGAAGCCTAATGACAAGTCAGAGGCGTTGTAACAATTCTAAGTTTAATATACATCTTTTCTATAAATTATAACAAATGAAGGGCCGAGGATATAGCTCAGTGGCACAGCACCTGCCTGGCGAGCGTAAAGTTTTGAGTTTGATTCCAGTACAAAACAAAGCAAAACAAAACAAACAAACAAACAAACAATAACAGCAACAACAAAACCCAGACAACAAAGATACTTAAATGTTGCCTAACTTACTACCTCTACTTTTTATCATACATTGTCACCTTAGGACATCTATAAAGCTTAGACGCTGTGCAATAGAGGATGAACTTTCTGTGCAATAAGCCGAAGTGCACACACAAAACAGTGGTTACAATAGGAAATTCTTCTTCATGTAACCAGTCTGGTACTGGACCTTCTTCTCCTGCTTGCTGCTCTGTGTCCTGCAACTCACAGAACAAACGTGGACGAGTTATCACCTAGTTTCGCTTTTCCAGATGGTCTAACGAACTCCATTCAAAAAGTCATTTTCAGAAGATGTTTATTTTCTGTCATTTTTTTTTAAACAAATGGGCATTTCCAAGACAGTAGTTTCCTAACTACTTTATCTTATGTTGGCAACCTCTTTATATCTATACTGTCCCCATGTAGCAAGTTTTCTTTTAAAAGTTTGAGGGGAATGTTGAGAGCAGCTTTCTCATGTTATATACACAGGCCTTCTAAAAACGGCCAGTAAATCTTCTCAAAGGGCGATGGGCATTTCCAATCAGCCAAATGTGGAACGTTACTTTACATTTCTCTTTGGCAACAGCGCATAGCCTGCCAGTCCTTCCACTCCTCCTTTGCCTGGGTTCCCTCTCCTTCCAGGGCAGGTAAGGCCTTTATTCGTCTTCGTCGCCAGAAGGTGCGGTCTCCAACGGGGGGACACAGGAGTCAACCCAGGCCCAGGATCTGCGCAGTTCTGTGGCCTGACGTGGCCTAGCTTTCAGAATCGCCTTCTCGGGCCCCTGATGTAATAGCTCACTGCTGAGGTCTGGAGGTCGCTATTCTTACCACGCCTCTCTGCAGCCACGGAAGGTGCCAGGTCCTCTCTGCCTAGGCTGGCAGAGTTGGGCCAGGAGACCCTGAAGTCTGAGGGTTTTTGGCTCCAAGGCCACCGCCGCTGTCAGGTCATCAAGGCGGGCTGAGGGAGCGATTTCCCTTGCTTCAAAGCCTGGGTCCAGCCGGGAGCAGTCACAGCTAGGGATCCAAAGGCCTACAGGGCAGAGGCGTGGCCCATCCTCGGGGCCATCAGGTCACCCACCGCCTGGAGGACCCTGGAGAAGCAGGCCGAGCCCCTTTTCTCACTGCACTCTCCGTGGTAGCTCTGAATAATAGCTTTTAAAGGAATTATTGTTAGTTTATGGCAGTATTTTCCAAAATAAGTTAACATTAAGTGGATACTGCATACGTTACTCAACTAAAATACATCATAAAATTATTAATGGAGTGTTTGGATTACTGACAAATAGATTGGTGGATTAACACATGAATAAAATTATTATTAATTCCACAGCTTTACAATGGTTTGTTCATCTCAGTCTTAAAATTCTTTTAAATGAAAAGTGTATAGTATATGTACATATACATAAAAGGCAATGTTCAGTAAATCAAACTGTGTGCTAAATATATGCAACTTATTTAAATGATCATATAAGAAACTTTGTGCCTGCTTTCTATAAATTAAGTATTTTTTTAATTTTGCACATATTAAAGATTCAATAACAAATGAATGAGTAATATCTTACAATAACAAAATATAATGAATTTAAATGGCGTTTTTGCATAAAATTTTCATAGTACTTTCAGCATATTATCTCATTTATCCTCCTAGATTCTTATTAAAATATTTCTGGGGTGACATCTCACATTCGTTCTGGCAACATTTTTATTGAAAATATTTTATATCTCCTTTTTAAACTAGTTTTAAAGTAGTATATTTACTTACCTTTGAAAATCAGCCTTTTCACGTCGTTGGACAGAGGAAGCAGTTTTCTATCAATATGTTTGCACATAAACATATGTCATTCCAGAAACTATAAGTGATAAAAAGTAATTTTTTCTACATGAATTGTGGTGGGGAGGCATTCTCTTTGTCCGTGTTGTGATCTTTTATAATTTAAAATGAAGCTAAGTTTTTTTTTTTTTTTCTAACAAGTACAGGTGTAGAAGAGGAATCTTAAAATTATTTTTTTTTTAGTTTTCTGTATCAAAACATTTTAAAATATTGCATTATTTTCTCACCCAAATGTTCACCTCTCTTCATATTTAGGTGTTCATTTCTATTCATATCTCTCCCAGCTTTAATATTAATTCCTCACTACCATTTCACTTACTTATTAAATAATTTAAATGTAGTTATATGGATGAATATGTCACAACCAGTACATCCTTTAAGGAAACAAATTGTATTTAAAGATGCAGATTATTATTCTTGCAAATATGTTCAACATACTGTTCTCAGTATTAGTCAATGTGTTCCTACTTTAAGTTTGCAAAATCTCAGTGAAGTGCTCAATTGTTTCCGAGCATAGTGCCCTGACTTAAAGAATTTGTTTCATGAGTTTTTGGTTTTCTAGATTATTCTTAAAACTCTAGGTCTTCATTAATAAATATTCGCTTTTATATACACTTTTATATTCTCTCATTTTACTTCCTAATGTAGAGTATATGCAAGAAGACTAAATCACACTTTTCCTATATTTATCCACTTATTTAGCTCTTTTTCTTTAAATCTAATTTAGTTATCATTTCCTTTAGAAAGCCTACTCTGTTAAATAGTCAATAAACCCTATTTCTGGGTCACAATCTTTGAACAGAAATAGACAATAATAAATTTAATCTTATCAATTAGAATTGTGCCTGGCTCATGGCAAATGTCAGGAAATGTTTACTGAATGAATAAAAGAGCCAGGTTAATTTCAAGTAGTATATTGAAAAGTTTGCTTTTCTAAGGAGTTTGCAAGTGTCTGTCATTTTTAAAATTTTTGTCATTTTTAATACACATACAGAACATAAACATTAATTTCTAAGAAGACAGACAACTTACTTATCAATGTACCCCTACAGTTCTGATTATAGCCCTTAACATATAACCAAAAGACCTATAATACTAAATAGAGAAGTGTTGATATCATACGGAAGCTTATTACATTAGTTAACAATGAAAACATTATTTCTATATGTCTAGATGTGGGTGTGGCAATTACATTTCCACATTATCTGGATAAAGTTTTGATGTCTACTATTTAACTTTTAGTTATGACTAAAATTTTTTGTCTGATTTCCATTTATTTGTCATGCATTTCCAAGAAAATTTAACATTTTAATTTATAGAGAAAAATAAAAATGTGACCCAGAATAATTAGTACAGTCTTTTATATATTTCTGTATATATATCTAAGTAGGCAGTTACACAATAAACAAAACTTAGTTCAGTGATTCAAATACAGACAGCAGTAGAAAGTTAAAGGGAAAAACATACATTGTTTGGCTGTGATACACTAATGTATTCATCTTCCCAGAAGCAATGGCATCACAGGACCCTAAACTAACTCATTAGAATTTGAAATGAATTTTCAAAACCACTGTTCTGCTATATTAAATATATTCACTTCAGGAAATTAATCCATATTCTGTTAGACTTAAATAAGTAAGGAAAAGGCAATTATTTCTTGAATTGTTTATATTTTATTTTTAAATTTATAGATGTAAGAATATTACAGAGCATAAATGCTCATCCAAACTTCCACAAACAAAATTTTTAAGAAAAATTTTAAGAGATTCATATGAAGAATATTTCTGTGAAATAAATGCTTTTAAATTGAAATAAAAAAGGCAATAACATATTTATTCATTTAATTTTGTTACCAGGAATTGAACTGAGGTGACGACCTTGTGTTTTCCAGGTCAGCACTGTGCCGCTGAGCTACATCCCCGGTCTTTTTTTTTTTTTTTTTTTTGTACCGGGAATCAAACCCGTAGCCTCACGCTTGCCAGCAGGCACTGTAAAGCTGAGCTACATCCCCAGCCCTAATAACATGTTTTATAAACAGAAATGGAAATCAACATGAGGTTCAATTCTGCAACACAGAAAGACATAGGAACAGTGAAATACAATGAAACTAAAAGGAAGAGAGAATGACACAAATCGAATGAAAGAGCCGCAACAAGTCATCTCACAAATAGAGGGAAACACCATCACTCTGTGAAATTTTGTGAAATTGATCCATCTTTACCCAATCAAAGAGACAATGAAGTTGGAGTTTGCATTTTAAATAAGTTTTGAAAACTTGCAGATAAAGTAGGTGAACTCTAACAAAAATCCAAGCAAAATTGTCAGCTTAAACTTCAAGCTCTAAATGTTGCCAAAAATTTTTAAAGTCTACTGTGATTAGAGAAAATTCATATAAAGCCTATAGTAAAGCTTAAAACAATATCATAATATTTTAAAGTTGAGAAAACCACAATCTTTATACCTTTTAGAGACCCAAGTTTGCTGTATCAGACAACTAATTTTACATGAAGAATAATAAGAGAGAAATGATGAGATGAAGTAATTGATGACCTTGAACAGGTGGTGTTGGATATTGGTTAGAATTCACCTAAAATAGTTCAGAAAGTGGCAAATGTCAATCATGCAGTAGCAATAGGCTAAACAGTCTTTGGGTACTAGAAATAAAAATTCCATACCTTGTGTATATTCTTTTCCATGACCTTGTGAGGAATTCATACATAAAATACATCCAGCAGTACAAATGGAAAGGCATGAAATGTCATCTGGAGGAAGATCATCAGTTGTTATCTTCATGATGACAGTATCAAAACCAAAGACAAAAGGAAAATTTCTATGGTATACAGAGAAAAAAGACATACTTTGTAAATGTGAAGGGTAACACTGAAAAATATTTTGTCAGTAAACCCACAAGCCAGAAGACAATAAAGACACATCTTTAAATACCAAAAGGAGAAGGGAAGAGAGAAAGAAAAGAAGGAATGGAAAAAGAAGGAAAGATAAATGACATGTTACATAAACTAAGTTTTATGAATGAAGAAGAAATAAAATTTAGTCTAGAAAAAATAATTCTGTACTTAACTCTCAATAGACTTTCTACTGCAAGTTAAAATTTCTGTGGTCAAGGAAATATGGTCAAAGATAAACATGTATTTACATTAAAAGTGGAGTTCAAAAATTAAATAAAGGGCCAAGGATTTAGCTCAGCAGCACAAATGCCTGCCTGGCATGCACAAACTGGTGAGTGTGATTCCCTGTACCAAAAAATAAATAAATAAATAAATAAATAAATAAATAAATAAATAAAGATAATATTTTTTCTTTTACATTTTAAAGCACAATTTTCTAAAGAAAAATGATTGCAATATATTGTATTATGTTTCAATAGCATGTGTGAAGGCAAGATGTATTATAAATTCCAATATTATATATTGTAATCCCTTAAAATATTGTAATTCCTTTTTCCATTTATCTCTCAGCCCAGAAAGTTACATTTGTAATTTCATTGATACGCTTTTGGAATCTCGGTGTATTAATTCCAATCTTCCACCTCCAGTGCAACACTTGGCAACAATAAAGACACTAAAATATATTTATAGTTATGGGCAGCCAAGGCGTCCTGAATCCATTCCAGGTGAGGATACATGGAACAAAAGACCTTGATCCAAGGCCTGCTCCAGAATTTATCTCGTGAAGAAGGGAGTGACTCAAGGATGAGTGACAGTAAGGAGAGCTGGAACTATGTGAGTAAGGTGAGCTGAGCTGGCCAAGTGGAGAGTCAACACCTCTGCAATATGCAGGGAGAATGTTATGCAGAAAGACCAGTCTACATAACTCAATTAGGATAGCATTGGAATGGTTTAGGAGGTTGTTGCTGCAGTTTCTGATATGTAAACTTTTGTGTGCTGGGAAGTCATAGCCTCTTATCCTGTGGCTGGAACCCAGTTGATATTCCTGGAGCTGTTTGGCTCTGCCATCTCATTATTTTCAACCATTTTATAGGGAACAGAGTGGGAGGAAAAGGGAAACTGTTGACTGACCTCATGGATTACACATCAGTACCTTAGCTAGCCTTATTTGCATTACTTAGAGCCAATTGAAGGGCAAAGGAAGTAGCTTAACCAGCTCTGTACTTATTAGTACATGGAGACAGATTCAATTTAACTAATGTGAGAGTAGTTGTTCTGCATTTGAGGGGAGTCACCCAGGTAGTGTACTACAAAAATGACCAAGAATAACGTAAGGATAGAGGAAAGAGCTTGGGACAGGCTTGTTGGAGAATCCTTAAATGAGGCATGAAGTAGGGCAACATACTTTAACCAAAGAATCTAATCAAATAATGTTTAATGTTGTAAAATTTATCCCTAACATTTTAAAATTGAAAAGAGATCTATAGCCAACTAGTAGAGATAATATAATATAGTTGTAAAAAATTTCCAGAAAGTGGAAGAAAGCACGCAAAATCAAAGACCTAGAAGAACAAACTAATTCTGGAAAAGAAAAAAAAAAAGATTAACAATCAAATTTCAGTATTCACTACTATATTTCTCCAAAAATCAGAACAGATCTTATATTAATTTTTCCTCCAAAAGATTCAGTCGGTATTTTTTTAGTTGATGTCTTTTTCATGTGTGATAATCTACATTTATTCATGTACAAAAATCTACATTGATTTATGAACAAGGAGCTATATACATTCAAATAAAGTCATGTCACCTGCTGAAACATTGTCATAACTCCAATCCACAAATTCCAACCTGAATGTCTTGCACCTCCATTTCCTACAGAATCATTGACCTTAATCTCTCAGATCCAGCAATAGAGCTCTCCTTAAATAAGCATTTCTTGTCTTGTAGCCTGCTTATAGTTCATTGGCAATGCAGCTGTCAATGGTTTTGTCCAGTGAATTCTTCAACCAAGTCAGAAACTCCTGCAGGCTACAGTTCCCACACTGATTATGTCTCCATTCTATTTTCAGTGCAGTCCTTGATTCCAATGGGCAAATACTCCTTCAATGGTTTGTTTATTGCAATATCAAGAGTCTAGAGATAGGCAGTTATTCCTGTGGGATTCATTATTTCATCGATTCTTCTCTCAGCAGGAAAATTCTTTATGTCTTTAGCACAGTGAGTGCTGTCTGAATCCCAGACTAGCAGACCTCTCTGGCCACCTCGCAAAATGAGTAGCAGCAT
>RJWM01039531.1:0-16050 GCA_004363535.1 Dasyprocta punctata
GGTAGGTGGTTTTATTGGGGAGCTTTTTTTCAACTTGATATTTTTGTCCCTTTTTGTTGCTGATAGATGACTCAAAAGGATATTACATTTGTTGCTGAATTTCTTACTGAACATTTCAATGAGGTAAGATTACATTTCTATGATTTAGGTTTGTTTTTTTTTTTAATAATTGTATAGACCTAGATAATGGTAAGAAGTAGTTAAATTTAACCCAGTTGAAATTCTATTTTTTTTTTTTTTTTTTTTTTTTGGTCTTTTTGAGACAGGGTCTCGCTGTGCACTTCAGACTGGTCTTGAGCTTGCTTTGTAGCCCAGGCTGGTCTCAAACTTGCAACAATCCTACTGCACCAGCATCCTGAGTGCTGAGATTACAGGTGTGCACCACCACACCTGGCTAGCCCAGTTGAAATTCTTAACAACTCCTTTTTTTAAAAAAATATTGAACTAATTACTTATTTACTAACCAGAAAGTGTCAAGTGAGCTTCTGTTTGTGTGTCTTACAATCTGTAAAAGGAAAAAGCTACAACTAGCAGCTCTCCTACAAAATACATTTTTTGGTTTAAGTTTAAGATCTTTTCTTTTTCTTTTGAGCTGACTTTATAATTAAATTATGTCTGTTCTTTCTAGGCTCCAGACCTGTATAATCGAAAAGGAAAATACTTTAATGTTGAAAAAGTTGGTCAGGTATGGTCTTGGACTGAACTTAGTTTGATTTTTAAGTGCTAACTGTAAAACTTTAGCACAATATGTATTATCCAAAGTTTGTGGAAAATAATATAGTTTTGTTATATTGTAGTCCAACCCTTTTAGTAAAATAACAAAAGAACAACAGTTATGGAGCCCTTTCACATCCTTTTTCTCTGATGCTGGGGACTGAGCCCAGGCCCTTGTGCTTACTAGGCAAGTGTTACATTCGACTACATCCCCAGCCCCACTTCCCACTTGTACGTTCTTCTTTTCTCTCTTTTTTTTTATTTTTACTTTCATACTCTTAATAATTATTGAGGACTACAAAGCACTTTTGTTTATGTGAATTGTCATCTGTTGATGGTAGATATTATTAGATATTAAAAATTACACAGAACAATTATTTTTTAATTCATTAAAAACAATAATAACTCTACTTATTAGTGAAAAATAACTTAAAATATTAGTGAAGCAGGGCTGGGGATGTAGTTCAGCGTAACATCACCTGCCTTGAAGCACAAGGTCCTGAGTTCAATTCCTAGTACCAAAAAAAAAAAAAAAAAAAAGTGGAATGACATTGTTTTATGTTTTTGCATATCTCTTTGATCTTCAGCTTAATAGAAAACAACTAAATTCTCCTATCTACTTCCTTGGTGTCTATTTTGATACGCAAATTTGGTTCTGTGTGTAAGGGAAATCTGGCCTCATACAGATATGTCATTGAAAGGAGAAAGAACTGTAATAGATTTTTCAAGTCATTGAGGATATTCTTTGATGCTACCCTAAATCGTGACAAATGATTATGTCTCAGAGGTTTCAATGTAAAATCTAAAATTGCATCAATGAACTTTTCTTACTCTGTTATATTAAAATCTGTTCATCTTCCTTACATTTTTAATTTTTTTTTTTGTGGCACCGGGGATCAAACTCACAACCTCATGCCTGTCAGCCAGGCACATAAGCTGCTGAGCCAAACTCCCAGCCCTAGTGTTTTGAGACAGTGTCGCATTATATAGTTCAGGCCGGCCTCATTCATGTTGTAACCCAAGCTGGCCTCAAACTCACAATGCTCCGCCTACCTCAGCCTCCCAAGTGCTGGGATCAAAGGCATGCACCACCACGCCCGGCTCTTCCTTGCATTTTGAAGAGGTCTATTATCCGTATAGTTTTATAACATTGGGCTTGGTCATTTTGTAAATACCGGTTCATGAGTTATGCACCCTTCTCAAGTACTGACACCTGTCATCATACAGTATCCAGAAATCAGATTTCATTAGCATCAGCACTAGCTGAATCAAAAAAGTCTTCCAGTGCTGTGAAGCTGTCAGACACACAGTGGCAGATACAGAGTTCATAATTTTAATTTTTGCTTGAAAGTTTAAATTTTTTTATTGGCAACAAGTACTGTCAGTTGTTTTGCTCAAAGTGACAGGCTCACTATATTTATTTTCAAAAAAATTCTGCCAAATACACCCAAGCATGAATTAATCATAGTTTGTTCCCAGTCATTTTTCAAGTAAAAAATGGAGCTCTTTTTTTAAAAAGTGTCCAACTTAACTTACAACTATGACTTTTCTAAGTACTTTTCCTCAGGATAACTTTCATACTTCGGTATGTAGCAAAACTATCTAATACATACCTCCTAATTCTGGCACACAGAATATTGGTTTATACTTAAGAGTTGAGAAATAATAAAATTAATAATTTAATACCTCTCAGCCAGGCGTGGTGGTGCACACGTGTAATTCCAGCATTTGGGAGGCTGAGGCAAGAATTTCACCACAAGTTCCAGACCAGCCTGGGCTACATAGTGAGTTCAAGGCCAGCCTGAACTACATAGCAAGATCCTGTCTCAGAAAACAAAAACAAACAATAATAACAATAATAATAATAACTTTATAGCCCTGTCAATGTTAAATGAAACTGAGAATGTGATGGAAAAGAATATGACAACTGCTAGTGTCATTTGGGGCCAGTACCTTTGATGTTTGTCGAAGGCACCAGCAGTTTTCCCCTCTGTTGTCAGATGTCAGCACAGTGGAAGGACAAGTGACATCCCAGCATGATTATAAAGTTTATGAACTCTGAGAGCATCTGGGGACCCCTGCGGTCTGTGACCACACTCTGAGAACAGCTCCCATAGAATTGATCGACAGTTGGTACTTGTAAGACTCAGGCCATAATTTCGTGGATAGGATTAGCCAGGTGTGGCCAGGTGCAGGCCTGTGATCCCTGCACTCTGGCTGACTAAGGCAGGAGGACCGCGAGTTCAATCCCAGCCTGAGCAACTTGGCAACTTAGGAAGACCCTGTCTCAAAATTTAAAAAAAGAAGGGGCTGGGATGTAGTTTGGTGCGAAAGCCCAGGGTTCAACCCCCAGTGTCTACTCCACTCCCCAGAAAAGATGGAAATATGCGGATGAAAATGAGACACAGAATTTAAACTTGGTGTGTGGTCTCTGCATCCACTGTGTTCTCATCTTTTCTGTCATTTGCAGTTTTGTTTAGTTGCTGGCACTTCGTGGTGTTTGGTGACTGTGCTTAAAATGGTAATGTCCTTTCAGAGGATTTGGCAGTAAAACAAAATAGCTTAATAAGAAAATGTCAGAAATTGTTTGGGAACCTAAGTCTTTCCTAAATTTAAATATTATTTTTGTGTTTCTAGTACTTGAAAGATGAAGATGATGATCTTGTGTCACCCCCTAACACAGAAGGAAACCAGTGGTATGACTTTCTCCAAAATAGCAGCCACCTTAAAGGTATTTCGTGAACCGCGTAGAGTTTGGCCATGTTGATATTTGAGACCAGGTCTTGAGTAAATGAGCGAACAGCGTGGTCACATACTTGCTGAATGCTTACTTAAGTTCTTTAGATGTACTTTTTGTGTCCATTTTATTTGATTAGAGAAACAGTGAAGTAAGAAGTAGGGTAACATTAGCCATGGCAGATAGAAAAACATTCTGAAGTTTACTGTGCTTTGATAAATTAACTATGCTGACTCTAAGTGAGATGTTACCCCCTTCTGACACCAGCCAAGGATGATACCAACTGAGTGTGTACAGTTAAGTTCGGATCTGACACTACCTTGGGACTCCTAGGCCCTGTCAGTGGGGCTCAGTCCTACCACCCTGCCCTCCTCAGCGCCAGACCCTGTGTTACCGTGCCTGTGTCTGACTTGGCTGCTCCCCTCCAGCTTGTATGATTCACTGTAATGGCTCACAGAACTTGGGGAGCACTCGGATGTCCCGATTGGTTCATTATACCAAACTGAACTCAGGAGCAGCCTCTTAGAGATGCCCGGGGTGGGCATGGAGGAAGAGGCCAGGTTTCTGTGCTTTCCCAAACCCAGTGTGTTCACTGACAGGGAACTGTTGAACTCCATTTGGAGGTTTATGGAGGAGTCATCGCATAGCCGGAATCGGTTAAATCATTAGTTGTTAGTGTTGAACTCAACCTTCAGGCCCGTATTCCTCCAGGGAGGCTGCAGAGAGGTCCTGACTCGGGCTCGGTCTTCCTGGAACCAGTGCCAATTCCAGGGCTGTCCAGGAGCTTGACAGAATTGTCCTATTAAAGTAAGACCTCCCACCACACTTACCACGTAGGAAATGCCAGTTTGGTTTGGTTTGATTGCAATACCCCCGGGAATGAACCGAGGGTTTTAGGAACTAGGGACAAAGACCATGAAACCACAGCAGCTGTCACTGTGGGGAGCTTCAAATGCTTGCATGATGGAAATTCATTTTGTCCAGCATGGCTGGGCCTGAGATGCTGTGAACAGGGGAGGCCTCAGAGCCATGGAAGAGGGTGGCTGCAGAGTTAGACTGGGGTCGATTCCTAGCTCTGTATACTTACTTTCAGCAGGCAGTTGCCTCAGCCTCTTTGTTCTTTTCACCCATTAACTGGAGAATATGGGCCAGGGATATAACTCAGAGGTGCAAGCACCTGCCTGGCAAGCGCGAGGACCTGAGTTTGATTCCTGGAACAAACAAAGAAATAAATAAGAAAATACCATGCTTGTTTTATATAGTATTGTAAGCAACAGAAATAACAGATAAAAAAAAAGAACCTAGAAGAGTAGGAATTGGTAAGCGATGTTATGCATCACTTTCTACTGATAAAGAGCATTTAGTTAGGGCTAGTTTCCTGTCTTGTTTTGTTGCAGTTCTGCCTGCCGTTGCCGTCCCATTGCGGCAGAGAATAGAGATTAATGAACTTTATTTCATTACATAGCTTCTGGTTTCTGAACCATTGCTTTCTTATAGCCAGAAGAACCCACTGTTTGATTTTGGAGGAACTGAGCTTGTTCTACTAAGGATGATGGTTTTAGTGGGCTGGTGGTGGTGGGTTGATGGAAGGTAAAAGGTCGGGTTACTTTAATGAGGTGTGTGAGAATTCTACTGGGCTTAGCAGACTATTTTATCCTAATCATGGTTTGCTATATCTTTTTTTTTTTTTTTGGTTTTATTTCTGTTTTTGTTTGAAATCAGAAAGTCCTTTGCTGTTTCCTTATTATCCTCGAAAATCATTGCATTTTGTGAAAAGGCGGATGGAGAACATTATTGATCACTGTTTGCAAAAGCCAGCAGTAAGTCTGAAAGAAATGCATGTCTTTGTGTGGCAGCAAGAATATGTGGCTTGCTTAACTAAATAACCATAATTATGAGGATGAACTACATGAAAATGCTGATACTCAACTGTATTTGACTGTCAGAAATGTCAGTTTCAGATGGCTCGATCTTACCCATCTTGTTAATTTCTTAGATAAATTTAAAAACTAGGTTAGTTGGCATCTTTAGTGTTTCATTTGCCCCCAGAGCACATCATTGTAAGTGGCTCGAGCTCAGGGCCAGTTGTCTGTATCTTACCGGAGGATGCGAGAGAGTGGTTATGAGACGGGAGGGAGCTGGCCCGTCACCTGCCGTGCGCCTGGTTTGCAAGGCTGGGTACTGTGGGTGATGTTTTGCTACACTTGAACAGTGATGGTCACATTTGCTGTAGCACACCTCTGTTCACGTTAGTGCTTTAATTATGTTTTTATTTTATTTTTGTGGTCCTGAGGATGAAACCTAAGGCCTCATGCATGCTGTGCATTCTACCACTGAGCTACGTCTCCAGCCCCTCTAATTATATTTTTAAATCCTATTTTATATAGGATGTAATTGGAAAATCGATGAATCAAGCAATCTGCATTCCATTATATAGAGATGCTAGAAGGTAATTCTATATCTGTTGAGTGGCATAATTTAGCAGCCAATTTAAATTTTTCCTCACTTTTTTTTCCTTTTTGTTTCAGTGAGGATTCTACACGTAGATTGTTCAAATTTCCTTTTCTGTGAGTGTACATCTCCCTTATCTTGTGTGAGAAATACTTTTATCTTAAACTTAGTTAAATACCATATTATAACATTAAATTTTTTTTCTTCAGGTGGAATAATAAAGCTTCAAATTTGCATTATCTTCTTTTTACTATTTTGGAAGATTCACTTTATAAAATGTGTATCCTAAGAAGACATACTGATATTTCCCAGTGAGTATTAATTTGAAGTTTGAATTAAAGAGATAAGAATGTGTTACATTTAATAATAAAACATGTTGCACCTCAGTTTTTAATTAAACTACCTTGTGACTTTAGGTTTGTCATTTAACTGTTCTCTGTCACAGTTTCACATTATTAAGATGAGATGACTGAGTTAGGAAGCTGTGGTATCACTTATCCCTTGTTCTAAATTTGTCAGTATTTTATTGGTAACAGCCATTGTATGTAGGAGATTTGCAGGGTGGGGATGGTTAGGGAAAATATGACAAGAGTCAGGATTATGTTTCTTGAACTTTTAGAAGTTCAAAACCGTATTAGTGGGTACTTCACAGAGAGGGTTTTTACCTCAAGTTAAGTGTGCCTTTCATTAAACAAGAGGGCTCGCCCACAGAGGCTTGTTTTGAGAATCCAAAGTCGAAGTTGTGAAAGGTCAGCCATATTTAGGATACCGTTAGGATCTCAGCAGTTCTAACTAAGACCAGGATGTAGCTGAGGAGAGACAGTTTGGCTGTCTGAGAGGTCCTTCTTAAAGTATCTAGCCGCTTTGGGACTATGAGAGTCTAAACTGCGTGCATGGTTTATCTGTCTCTTTGAACTAGTACGAGTTTCTAGAGTGAGAATAGTGGTATCATGGGCTGGAATCTGGTGTTTAGTTCAGTGTACTCGCACTGCCAATCATCTTCTTTCAAGAATTTGGATTATTGGCTGTCCAGGTTGTTCCACAAAGTGTCTCTTTTCTCCTTTCCTTCTTCAAGATCTGTAAGTAATGGACTGATCGCTATTAAATTTGGGAGTTTCACATATGCCACAACTGAAAAAGTCCGAAGAAGGTAAGTCTTGACCCTTGTGTGGGTGACATAAAGAGACCTCTGTGTGTATGTGTGTGTACCGTTAATGTCAGACTCAATTATAGGGTGGGATGGGTAAAAGACTCCGCCATTTGCAGCAGAGGGGCAGGGTTCTCTGTTATTTTACAGACAGTCCTTCACCTTATTCCTGTAATTGAATGGAATGTCACAGCCCTGCAGGAGTTTATGTGGTGATTTTTCCTACAATTAATTCTTCTGAGCTCAGTGTCTGCTAAAAAAGTAATGTGGCTCTAGGAGGCAGGGCTGAAGTTCTTGTACCCAAAACGATGAAGAGTTGTTTCTCACCGATCTGGTGTTTTCTTAGGATGCAGAAGGGTTGCAGTACCTAAACTGTCTACAAGGCCTTGCAGGGAGCAGCTGACACAACAGGCTGATCGCACTCTTCTTCCTTACATATGAGACTGGTTTTTTGTTTTGTTTTTTTTTTTGACACAGGGTTTCATTATGCAGTTCAGGCTGCCCTTGAACTCACTTTGTACCCCAGGCTGACCTTGAACTCACAGTGCTCTTCCTGCCTCAGCCACCCAAGTGCTGGGATTAAAGACATGCACTGCCATGCCCAGCCTCTAAAAATTTTTTTAATGATAGTCTTTGGAGTTGTTATATCTTTTTCATGTGTGAAATCTTATTTTTACTTCCATTCTGGCTAACTCTGTCTACTCAACATATGTATACGGTGTCACTCATGAAATTCTCACAGGTGTAAGACCTCGCTGTTGTCAGGAGTTAACTAGAACTGTGAACCAGCTCTACCAAGCTCTTTTTCATGCATACCTATTTTTAAGTCCTAGTTTTCGTTGTGAATAACTAGTACAAAAAGTAACTGTGACTTTAGTACAAACTAATGGTATGTTTTAATTATCATTGTAGAGAATGTCACTTAATTTTTAAATTTTTCTCAATTATAAATATGTATGCAGTGTTTTCTCAGTAGTCATGATCATTTTTGAATAACAGAACTTCTGTTACTTGTAGCACTTACAGCTGTTTAGATGCCCAGTTCTATGATGATGAAACGGTAACAGTCGTTCTTAAAGACACCATAGGACGTGAAGGAAGAGATAGGCTCCTGGTGCAGTTGCCACTGTCTTCAGTGTATAACAGTGAAGATTCTGCAGAGTATCAGTTCACTGGGACATACTCCAGAAGGTAACTGACTCCTGAGTTAAACTGCTTGCTGTAACAGTTACCTAGTTTTTAACATGCTTCAAGGATTCTAGTTTTTAAATATGCTGGGTCATGGTTTTCTAGTTACTTGTGATAACCATTTGATCAGAAACACTCTTATTTTTTATTCAAAAAGTGCTGACTTTAATAGTTCTCCTGCCTCTCCTTTAATGGTAAATCCAGAAGTGTTAACTTAAACAAAATGGGGAATTACTTGGAGTACAGAATAGGACTTCTTTGGAGCTAAACTTTTAAGGGTAGCTTTACCCTACTTTGTAGTGGAATTAATTATTTTGCATTTTGTATTTCTCAGAATTAGGGCCTCAGTAACCATACAGAGAGTGCAGGGCCAATCCCAAGAGATGGCTTTAGTTGACTAAGTATTAAGTAACTAGATTTCTTCTCTAATTTAGAAATGTAGCCATTTGCTTTCTTTAAAAGACAATCAAAAGCTAAGATGATGCTCTTCCTCTTTAGAATTGCAGTTTGTTTATAGAATATTGTATCCTAGCTTTTCTTACAGTGGCTGCTAGTATAACATTGGCGATAGAAACTGGCTCCTTGCCTGGGTACCACTGCTAGGAACCCAGGGAGGAGATCACCTTTGACTCCCGCATTGATTTCTTTCTCCCTCTAGGCTGGATGAACAATGCAGTATCATTCCCACACGTACTATGCATTTTGAGAAGCACTGGAGGTTACTGGAAAGCATGAAAGCTCAGTATGTGGCTGGGAATGGTTTTCGAAAAGTGTCCTGTGTGGTGAGTATTTATAGAGCGTCCACTAAGAGTGACAGTGGGAAGAGACATGATACATAAGGCCCTTTCTTTGAAGCATTTTGTGGTTTATAATTTTTCTTGCTTATGAGCCTTAGCCATTTAGTTCTGTGGTTCTGAATAAGCTTACTAAGTTGTTAAGAATAATTCTCAGTTGTACTCTCATGAGATTGCTGCTGCCATGTATGGAAGTCCTTTTATATAAAGTGAAGACTTGAGTTTAGTGGTTTTATAGTAAATTAATTGTGATATAACTATTAAAAACATTCTTTGCTTCAAGCTTCTAAATTATTACATAAAATGTATTTGTTAAGCCATTAATGAAAAAAATTCATTTTATGGCCTTTTCTTCTTTAGTTAAGTTCGAATCTCCGTCACGTGAGGGTGTTTGAAATGGACATTGATGACGAATGGGAGCTGGACGAGTCTTCTGATGATGAGGAGGAGGCGGGGGGCAAGCCCAGGAAGATAAAGGAGGAGGTGCTATCCGAGTCAGAGGCAGACACCCCACCGGCCGCCCCCACGGCTGCTCTGGCCCCAGAGATCGTCATTAAAGTGGAGAAACTGGACCCTGAGCTGGATTCCTGAGCCAGTTGGCTGTTCCTTGCACGTTCCCATGGCAGAAATAATCCTGGAGATGGGCTGAGATGCTTGGCCTCTCTTGATTTTCTTTGTGTAACAAAGAAATAAAGAGTAAATTTTATTTTTTCATATTTTTTGCTGAGCTTTCTTTTTAATACTGTATACAGAGCTAGCATTTAAAGAAAGCACAAGTCAAATGTGAAGAGAAAGGTAAATCTTTTCTGTCAAAAGAATTCCCATTTGAGGAAGAAATCAGTCATTCACCACTGGGAATTTTGATGCATTTATTTTTAAAACTTAGACAACATTTATTCTTATATTTCCACCTTCCCCTTTTAGTTCATTTTAGGTCTTTAGAATACTTTGAAACTAATGTGTTGAAATCAGTCATACTGATTTACTGTAATACTAAGTCAAAAAAATGGATCCTGCCTTTTGTGATTTAAATGGCAAAAACACAGCTAGAATTCTTTGAATCAGCAGGGTTTAGATCTGTCCTTTTTCCTCTGTGCTTGTCAAGGACGTACAGTAGCTTTCTGTTTGATCATGAGGGAGCATGAAAAATATGGATCAACTAAATGTAATCTAGTACTATACTAATATACTATGTGTGCTATAGTACCATGTAGTACTGTGTGTACTATAATATATACTATAATTAGTGTAATTATACTATATATACACTAATTACACTATAATTAGTATAAATGAGTTCATGTTGACTTCCTAACGCTCTTTCCTACAGTAGGGTCTTAGTCTTCAGCAGCTTTCAAAGACTTTCCATTTTATCTTTGAATTCTAATACCACTTCACTGATAAGTGAAAGGCTCACTTTAAAGCTTTGAAACCTTCAGCAAGAAGACAAAGCATAAGCAGGTAAGGAGGGGACTGCAGGGTTGCCTGCAGTTTGTCACTGAGACAGGTAGATAGCTTCAGTGGGTTTAAATTAAACCTTAATTAAACAAGAATGACAGGAGGCCTTTGGACTAGGCTCCTGCACTGGACCCCAACAGACCAGACGAAAAATCAAAGTGGAGTCACTCATGCTAAAGTTCCACATCACCAAACTGAAACTAGGTTATCTGACCTAAGAAATCAGAAGAGAACGAGTTAAGGGCCCGAATTCCAAAACAGACCAGTTTCAGTTAGCATGGCAATGAGATACCCTCTGCGTTAATTCTTACCAGAAAGTACGCCGATGTTAACCAGTCAGTTATTTTCTGTTCTGTCTCCAAATATGTCGAAATGATCCATGTGCTTTTTGTTTTGTTTCTGCTGTATTTTCACTCTGCCTCAGTTTAACCTCTTCTGCTCATCCCATCAGAAGACTTACTCTCTGACGAAGTGTTGCCTGAGTCTATATTTTATTTTATTTTTATTTTAAAGATAGTAAAATCCAACAAAATGTAACAGAACGAAGTCAATCAAAACAAAGTAGAACTGGTACAGAACTTCTAAGAAAGATGCTATGAAAACAATAGCTACTATAGTATATCTTCAGAATAGTTGACCTTTCCAACAGGTATAGTAAAATCAAACCAAAAACAAAACAAAAAAAACCCCAATAAAAACAGTATAAAATAAGGCCAAAAAAAAAATTAATCAGAATAAAGCAAAACAAGAACAATATTGGGCCCCGAAGGCAAGACAGAAGAGAATCCCCCATTTTTGCTATACTGCGTACTGTCATCTTCCAAAGAGATGCTCAGGCTGCCAGCCCCAGGCCTGCAAAATGAACAAAACAATACTAGCATCCAGCTGTTCTATGTACCTTAGTTGCTATCAATGTAGCCAGACCTCCAAACGAGCAGGTTGCTTTACGGGGATTGGGGGAGGCGCATGTTTCTCTTCCTGGGGTCCACGCCGGTCGCGCAGGGCCCCGGAAGGCAGTCTTACTTGTCTCCTGGATGGAGGCGCTCAGGCCCGTGAGTCTATAATTTAAAAAGCCAGCTGAGACCTGTAAATTTGTTGTGATTTTGTCTTTTAATAGGACTTCTCCTTTAGGTTCTCCAGGCTGTCTCTGTTGGTCTGGTCTTTGTGCGTTTGAAAGGAAAACTGAATGGGAGCTACACATGTGCAGGTGTGGGGCACTTGGACTATGGTCAAGAGTGGCCCATGCCAGCCCACAGCCTTGCATGTGCTAAGCCTTCAACTTGGTCCATGTATACTTTTCATAAGTGTCAGTGCTTGTGGCATAGCTAGAATATCTTCATTAGCTTTTGTAAGCAGGAGAGGGCAACTGTCAGACCACATGGACAAATAATAGGTTCTGGGTATATAAAGCATTTTAGAACAAAGACAGTTTTTACCACGTAATTTTGAAGGATTTTTGGTGACAAATAATTGCAGATAGTTCTTAGGATGAACTATAAATTTACAAGCAACCAGTTTTTTAGTAATCTGTCCCATGTGACTTAAACATTTGATTTATAAAGATTTTTTTCATATGTGCACATTTGATTCATTTTTAGTGGAGCACAAGGAACTAGTATGTATTTCCAGCATGGATGCAAATTAAAACCAAAATTGGCCCCAGACTTTCATCTTGAACCAGGGATTCTACTTCTGTTGATGAGCCAGCCGTCTCTAGCAGTGAGTTAAATTAATGTATTTGTAATTACTGGAGAGGTTTTTGTTTGTTTTGCAGTGCTTCGGATAGAATCCAGGCCTCACACATACTAGGCAAGTGCTCTAACATTGAGCCACATCCCCAGGCCAAAAGTAGTTTTTTTCATTAAAGCTTTTAATATATTTAGGAACTGGGTTTGTATGAAATTCAAATTAAAAGGTCTAAATTGATAGCCAGATCACTTTAATAAGATGTCTGGAGCAAATAATTGTCCTGCTGCATTTTCAGATGTACGCTGTAATGTTTTAAACCCTTGGGCACTTTGCCTTCCGTGTTTAGAACCAGTTGGATCATTACAGACGTCGCTTTAGCATCCAGAGCTGCAGGTGCTGGATTTGAGTGTTGAACTGAGTGACTGGCAGGCAAAGTGTGGGGACATGAAGGAGGAACCTGGGAAGTGGGACCCACCGCTCCTGGCTGTGGCCCTCAGCGCCTGGCCTTTGCGTGGTGGCGCCAGCCAGTGCCTGTGTCGGGGCCTGCGGCCGCATGAGTGTGTGTGAGCCCTGGGCTGCAGTGTGTCACCCCGGCCAGGATGAGCACGTCTTGTCTGTGGAATTTTTTGCTCCTCTTTTACAAAACAAACTGTGTTAATGCTTTTGAAATTGAAATAGCCTTTATTTTTGTCAGATTTAGTAGAACCATGATCTTTCTCTCTGTTTTTTCCATTGTGTTCTTGATATTTTTCTAAAATAAAAATTTTATACTGCAAAATGTGAAAACATTGTATCTTTTTAATTCAGAACACTTGACTATAAGTGTGAAGGAAATTACACCATAGCCTTGAGTTTCTGACAATGGAACTTAGAGAATTAACCTAATTGTTACCATTTTGCAGGAGGTCCAGCAAGCAGACATGTGCTAAATACCTCTTTCTAAAGGGTGCTGTCGCTGAAACTGGGCTACATGATTTCCCCAGGAGCTACTCAGTTTCTCCCATAGCTTTTGAAGTAGTGACAGTTATACAAACAGACTTCACTAACAGCGACTTTGACCCATCATATCATTTTTATTGTCGCAGAGCTCAGGGAACTGGTACTTAGATTACACTATCGAGGTCATAAAAATCTTAGAGTGTGACAGCAAGAAATATATTTGAACAGAAATGATCTCTTAGGAGGAATATTCAGTTCAGAAACATTTAAGTGGTTAGCTCTAGGAAATGAATTCTTACTATGTAAATAATTCTGTTTACCTTCCACTTTTTTTTTTTCCTGAGCAAAGTGGAACTTCAAGAACAGGATTTCCCATAGAGCAGACACTGCTGCATCAGAATTACCCAGACCAAGGAATAAAGCCAATCCATGAATTCCTCGCAAACCCACTCACAGTGAGGGCCAAGTCCAGGGCTGCATTGGAAACCAGCTCATCTGATCACTCTCATGCCCTCTAGGGCGGAGAACTTTCATCTCTAGAAGTTTTCAGGAATTAGATGTTTATAATTTTTTCACTGTAAGATCATAAACGGCTCCCTTGAAAATTGATGTATTTTTTAAAATGATCTTATCTGGCAGTTAATTACACAAGCAAAATGCTCACACTTCTATAAATCAGCGTAAGTGATGGAGAGTGTAATTGTATCCCAACTCTTTATGCACTGCAGCAAGTGGAAATGAATCCCTTCGGGCCACATTTCAGCCCTAACAAGATTATGTGCGGAGGAGTAGATGCCGAGCTGGGCACGCATGGGCCGGGCTGGTAATAAGCCATTACAGTTCATAAATGTCGCCTTTCCTCTGGTGGCTGCAGTCAGACTGAACTCGCTGCCTGAAGACGCGAAGTGTAATGTATAGTTACTGCTGTGCGGGTTATAAATCTGTCCCACGACAGGACTGTAAATGAAACTTGTGTTTACCAGCTTGTTATGTTTTAAATGTTAAAAAGAGGAGACGAGTTTTCTTCATGCATCCTAACATTTAATTTACAGTGTTCTCCTGTCCTCCGAGGAGACTGGAAACCTTAGGGAGTGTTTTTCTTCATTTCTGCATTCCTGACTCCCATCACAGAGTGAACATTATTCTTACTTTAAGTTGTATCTTTTTCCACAGTTTAGACAGTAAAACTGGATATTTAGAAGCCAGATTGGACGAGTGGCCAGCTGCTGTAAACCACCCCGTGACTGTCGACCCTTTAGTGGGGCTGCAGAACATCTAATGTGACGACACGCTGCGTCCCTTTCTCCTCCTCACCACTTGTAATAGAGGTGTGAAAGGTGCAACACATACAGGAAATGGAACAGGACCTGCTTGTGTCACAGTGTGAATGGCGGGGCAACTGAGGCCATTGTTCTGCGGCCCTGCTAAGCGTAGGACCCATTTTCTCCTCTGCAAGAGCAGGGGAAGCCATCAGGGAGGAGAGCCGTGACCAGCTAATGGTGTCTGGAAAATACCAACCGTGCTTCAAAGGAAATAAGATATGGTTTATTCTGAGGTGCCTGTGAATGACCACGGCCTGGGAACTTGAATTTGAGTTACTCCAAATGGCATGGTCCACCATGGAGGATGTGTGAATTTCCAGTCACTGGACAAAAGAAACTCATCAGTGAATTCATTTAATAACCACACTGGGGGTGGGGGGACACCAAGGAGACACACTGCGCCAGGTGGGAAACCCGCAGCGCTCAGATGCTGTCTCAGCATCCTTGGCTCTAGGCTTGGTGGAGGCCACAGGCCTGCTAAGTCTGGTGTGGCTTTTGCCACTTTCGCAAGCACTTGGTACTTAGCTTGGTTCACAGTGGCCAGAGAAACACAGAAAGTGTTGACAGCATGCCTTCGCCTGGCCTGGGCCCAGCGCCTTGCTTATGTGGTCACCTCAGTCCAGGTGCCTAAGGAACACCTGAGGTGTGAACCAGAAAACCAGGGTGAAACGTATTTTTTTTATGGAACCAAACCTAAATTTTGATTTAAATGTTTTCCAAACACAAGTATCTTCTTAAAACCAGTGGTGGGAGGGCCTTTGAAAATGTATCTTGCAGGACCAGACCAGGCTGCTGACCTGCGCGGGTCGGGCCTGGGTACTCCGTGTTCCTGGAGCCCTCAGGCTTGGCCGGGTGCACGCCCTTCCCCAGGTCGCGTCCCCACACTTCCGTGTCCTGGTCCTGCTCCCACGCCTTCCTCCTTGGAAGCCAGTCTCCCAGTGTGGACGAGCACATTTTCCAGAAGCTTCCTGAGAAGGCACTAGGGAGGTAAACTTTAGTTCTGAAGACTCCTTTTTCTCATCTTACATTCTTTATCAAGTGATAAAGAAATGATGGAACTGACTACCAGGTTAGAAATCATCTCTCCTCAGAGTTCTGAAAGTACTCCTTCCTTATCCTCCTGTCCTTCAGATGACTAAAGCGTTGTGGCTTCTGTTTTTCTTCCTGCTTTTGTTTTCCTCTCTGGATGTATTTAGGATCATCCTTTCCCTCAGTATTTTGAGAATTAAAAATTATGTGTCTTTCTGTGGTCTGCTTTCACTGACTTAATGGGACCTTAATGGACTCTCATCTGGAGAGTCAGGCCCTTGTCTGCAAATGGTTATAAAATGTACGATGCTCTGCTGGTATTCAAGCTGGCCGATGGAACATTCACAGACTGCTTTTGTTCCCCTCTTCCTCCCTCCTTTCTATTTTCCTTCCTTCCTCTCACTATTCTTGTTCAGTACTGTAACCAAATCTAGTTTCAATTCCAGCATGATTTGACACAATCAAACTACAAATAAATGCTTGCTTACACTCTGATTCAGTCAAGAAGTTCTTCATGTTGTTGATGAACCTGTGTACTCTGACAGAATATTCATTGATATTTTCATCTGTTACAGAGAAAGA
>RJWM01039532.1:0-16053 GCA_004363535.1 Dasyprocta punctata
AGGAAAAATTTGGTGCTTAAAAAAATTATGTTGATTTTCAATCCAAAACAAATGCTATTGTATGTGTTAGCAAACTGTTTTTTTTAATATATATACTCTTTGAGGTGGTGAATTAAATATGACTGGTATTTGATGTAAACATGGCTGGGTCATATTAACCTGGCCACCTCCATACTTATCTTAATGGACCTCACATTTGCCCTTTCCTTCTACTGAAGACTTTTGTTGGTCTTCTAATATAATTTATGTTTCTTTCCTGTCTGGCCTACCTAAATAAAGTGCTTAGGAAAAAACCGATAACTTTATTCAGAAAACCCAGCAAACCTCATACACATGCATTTGCTTGGTTAATTAACAGATAACCACGTAGAAACGAATCAGATTCTTACAGATTTTGAAACACATATTATTGTTATAAAATTGGGTAAAGAATGATAGAAAAACACTGTTAATATCCACTGAAATCAAGAGTTTAAAACCCTGTTGAACATTTGCTACTTTATTCTTAACCTTCTTTTATAACATATTAGCTGCTGTTTTTATATCCTTGGATATTTTTTTCTGAGAAATGCACTTGGGGATGCAATATATTCAGATTTGCATAGGTAAAACACTTTTGTAATTGTTTTTATGTACCTAGAATTCCAATTTTCCCTGGCTAAAAATATATATTTGTGTGAATGTTTTATTGTTTCGGGTATGTGTTGGCATTCTGTATGTAGGATAAATGCCAACCAGATGGTGTATGGCAATCCAGCAAGAAGGCAGCTGGACTGTGCCTGCTTTATATATATGGTTTAGCAGCCAGGCAAAAGGCATTTGTTTTCTTCACACTTTGAAAGGTGAAGACAAATATATCTGAGGTATAGCATACACACTGCAAATGAACACCTTGGGCAATCAAATTCATTACAGAAATGGTGCCAAAAATCTTACAGTCGTGTTTATGTTTGCTCATGTTGCATTTTAGCTGGATTATCTTCACAATAAAATGAGCTAAAAATCTTGTTATGTGTAATCTTTTTATTAAAACTATTTCACAAGATAGGTAATTGAATTCCAGAAGAAAATCTTTTTCTAACTTCATTTTAGGAAGGTTTCTGGCCTAAGTTAATAGCATAAAATATTACATAATAGCTAAGAATGTAAAAGAAGTAACAGGAAATATGCTATTTCAGGAAATAGAATTCGAAGTTTTAGTTACAAGTCATTTATAATTTGCTATTTGTGTTAGTGTCACCACAACTTTCAAATTTTGTGAAGACAACATTTAGAGGATAACAGTGAAAATTTTCTGGAGATGCATAGATTTGTGAGGTTCAATCAGGCATATGTTTTTTTTAAGATCAAAAAATGGAATTTATGATACATAGACTTGTTCTTATACTTTGGTATAAATTAGAACAACCCATGATATGAAGTTAAAAATATAAACAAAAGCACAGATACAGAAGCAGTGGATTTGGGATGAAGCCCAGGAATCTGTTTTTAAAAAGCACCTGTAGGAATTCTAATAGAGATCACTCATATTTGTGAAGTAAACTCAGGTGGGTGGTATATTACTTGTATTTCCTTAATGTCAGTGGTTTTAATTGTGATATACATTTGTTTGCTTACTTGCTTGCTTTGAAAGGGCTCCAAGACATCAGAAATTGAGAGGAGAGACAATGTATTTTCCAGATTAAAAGAATCCTGTATGTGGATAAATGATACATGGGTGGAAATGTGAAAAACTGTTATGTAAATTGAGAGCCTGATGAGTCATAGCTGAGTGGAAATAAGATGAATTTTGGAGTTACTAGGACTCATTTTCAATTGAAGCTCTGCTGTGAATCTAGCTATCTGATCCTGTAAGTTTTTCATTGTACTCAGATTCTTTATTTTTATTACCTATGTTTGATAGAATGACAATAATCCTCAAAAGATACATCATGAAATTTCCATGGTTGAATACAGTAAAAATGCAATAAGGAAGCATCTCCACATAATTATTCTGGGACTAAAACTAACAGGATCTCTGTCATCTACAGTGTGATTATCAGTTAATGGCTTTAAAGGTCACCTTGGATATTAACATCTAGCTGACAGTTAAAGAAAATGAGAAAATGGAGGTTCTGATTTTTCCCTGATTGTGGAGATATAAAAATAGGAAACCAGAATGTACTTCTTCTCTGCGTGAACAGTATTCACCTGCTCTAACTGACTCACACAAATTTTCTTTTCCTGTGTTATCACCCCTGATAAGACACTTACAAGACCAGCATTTCCAATAATCTGAGTGGCAATAAAGATGAGACATTCCAAAAAAGAAAGAGGTGTTCAATTTGGGGCAGCTAACATTTGACAAGGCAGAGGAATATCCATTGGATGTGTAGTCTTGGCAATAATGCACACGATTTGCTGGTTGAAGGAGAGGCAATAGGATTATTTAACATGATACCTATTCACGTGTATAAATGCAATTAACTTCTAGGAAATATTTGAAGTGGTCATAGAAATCAATGAGATCAGGTATCCCAGGTGTGCACATATAAGGTAGGTCAAGGATCATGGGGAACAGCAAGAGTCATGGGGCAGGGAGAGGAAGAAGAGGAGAGTAGAAGCCATGGAGAGAAGTTTCAGAAAGAAGACAGGACCAAGAGGGGCTCAGTGCTGCAGAGGATCAGTCAAGAAGGGTGAGAAAGCAGCATTGGCTTTGCCAATTAGGTGATTAATGATCAGTGCAGATACCTTTGTCATTACCAGATTGAAGTGGAACCTGGTGGAAGGGGAAATGAAAAATGAATTCTTGGGGGTTTGATGCATATACATAGAGCATCTCGATCATTTTCACTCTCTCTGTCCCCCGGAACCTAGACCTTTCTCATATGTACACTCATGACAAGACAGAAGAAAATAAAAGTCAATCTGAATCCAAGTCATTCCACTGAGATGGCAGAAAATTTACTTTGTCAGTATTTGACTTCCTCTCTCCTACTTCTAGATTCAAGCAAAGATTCCCCACGTGGGACATGAGATGGTTTTTCTGATGCTGGAAATTCTCATTGCTGCTGCCCAGTATCAGTACATGATCAGCCAATCTCTTATAAGGTTCTGCTTCTTCCTCTTAGGGTTCTACTGTGGGACAGAGAATGGGTTTCTGATCCGTAAAACAAGCTGAGTGAAGTCCTGCTTACAGCCTTGAAGATTCTATCCATAGGTGCTACCCTCAAACACATCCTTCTCCTTTTTGGTGAACATAACAGAAACACTGCAAGAAAGGAAAGAAGCTTTAACTTCACAGAACTGATTTCTTTCTGGCAGAAGCAGGGAAAAAATAAAGCAAAAGAATATAAATGAAGTAGAGACCACTAAAAAGGTTAACACAAATCAATGAATCGCATCATATATGGTGATAGGTCTTGGAATAATACATTGGGAAGAGGATACATTTGATATACAGAAGACTGCTAGAATAGGGAGGAATTATATCAACAACACAGACTGGAAAGATAGTCATTCCAGGGAAAAAGAAGACAATGTATTTGAGAGAGAAAAGAAGAGGAAGAGCTTAATGTTGGGAAGTAGCAGGTTGAAAGAGTTCATGTGAGAAGTTCTCAAATGCATTTATTGAATTGTTGAGTATATTGTGTTGTGATTTGAAAATTTCAAAGTATGAACTAGAATTGCAGTGTTCTGGTCATCAATATGTTGAGATTTCCATGGAGCAGGTTTTTTTTTTTTTTTTTTTTTTTGCGGCACCGGGGATTGAACTCACAGACAGGCGCTTAAGGCACTGAGCCAAACTCCTGGCCCTGGTTTTTTTTTTTGAGGCAGGGTCGCACTATGTAGCTCAGGCCGGCCTTGCGCTCCCGTTGTAGCCCAAGCCGGCCTCAAACTCACAACGCTCTGCCTACCTCAGCCTCCCGAGTGCTGGGATTAAAGGTGTGCGCCACCACGCCCGGCTTCCATGGAGCAGTTTTACCACTTGGTGGCTCATTGACCTTAGACTTGGGTAATTATATTCAGAATTTGGGTTAAAAATATCCAAAGTCCAAGGGAAATCTTGATTTTTCCCTTCTAATGTCTAAAAGATTTTGAAAAAGAAGGTGTGAATTTTATGTTAATAATGATGAGAAAAACAATGGTAGGAATTCGTGGTGAAAGTAGAGGCTGAAATGCATGATAAATTCTAGCGCCAAAGATGCATCACAGTGATGACTACCAGAGTTCTCTCCTCAACTTTTCCCCCTTCATCCAGGAAATGCAGCCCCAAGAATAAACTGTTGGAAAGGCACAGGGTACCAGTAACCAGTGCTGAGGTTCTATCTGTCTTAGATGACTGAGAGTCAGGGAGATTGCTTTATGAAAATAACTATAGTCGTCCATGCTACTGATGTAGTAGATGTAAAACATATTTCTACTTTTCTTTTTAGGGGTCTTTGTTCCATCATCAATTATAGTAGATTCATGACAAAAGACATACATTCCTTGGACAAGTTATTGCAAAGAAAAAATTACATACAAAGATACTCTATAAAACTCTATAGTCTGAAAAAAACTCTATTGTCTATGAATATACATGGTGGTTATGAAAAATGACTTTTTGTTACCACCAATTTGCAGCAGTGCTACCACGTGCCATTTTATACATATCTCACTGTTAAAACTTAAACACATTTGATCTGCCAAAAAAATTGTAGCAATAAATACATTTCATAAAGAAAATTATAATCTTATCTCCAGAGACATTATGGGTGCTATAGCAGTTTAAAAAAATGATTGTAAAATTTTGCATTCTGCCATATTTTATTAGCAATGTTACTTCATAATTGCTTTTGTACATTACATTCACTTACTTTTTTATATACTTATTTTTATTAACGACTTTTTCAAATTCTGGAGTGAAAATTACAATTATTTGTACTCATCCTTCTACTCCTGGTGTCTTCTGTTTGTTGTTTATCTTTGTAGCACCAATAAAAAGATTTCCATCTGTTGTATGTGTCTTGGGTATTTTACTCGCATTGCTGAGGCGAAATACCTGATGCCCAAAATGAAGGAAGGAAAGGTTTATTTAGCTTACAGTTTTTGGAGGTTTCAGACCATAATTAGTTGGTTCCAAGGCAGGGTGACATGGTCAAGGGGCAACCGTTATGGTGGCCACAAGTGACAAGAGCAAAAAGGGTAAAATGGAAAAGCCTGCTTCCCTCCCTAATATTGTATGCCAGCTCTGAACCCCTGGGTGGGTGCAGCATTCACACCACCAATCCCAGTGCTAGACGCTGAACCCATCACAAATGCTAGACTCAGCCACCTTGGAAAGACCCATTCCCCATGACTGCATGAGGTTTTGGGGGGACATCTAAACACAAATCATAACATATGGTTAATCTAGAGATGAGATAATTTGATTATTCTTTTAGTTTTTCTTTATTAGGGCACATTAACTGCATAGAATTGTGAGCTTAATTTTGGCAGGATTGTGCATGCACATAACATACGTTAATCATTTCCACCCCTCCATAACTCCCCTTGTCCTTCCCTTACCACTCTCCTGATTCCCTTTGATATGAAATGATTTCAGTATAAGTTATGGCAGAGGAACAAATTGAGGCCAAATAGTCGCAGATAACATGCACAAGGACAAGAAATTAGGTAGTAGCTGAGTTAAGATGAGGAAGCAATTTTTCCACGTGTAGCTACAGTATTCCTATTTAAAAATGAATGCAAGGACTAAAATCAGATAAACTGTCCATAGTTTTACCTTTAGTTTCAGGATATATTTTTATCATTTCTCAATAATTACAGATAATTCCTTTGTCAATAAGAGGTTGTTGCAGAACAGTAAGAAAATATATTGATTAATAAAACAGCAAAACAGATATTTTTGTTTTTTTAAACAGAGTTTCATTATGTAATTCAGCCTGAACTTGAACTCATAATGTAGCCTAGATGGCCCTCAAACTCAGGCCAATTCTCCTGCCTCAGCTTTCCAAGTACTGGGATTACAGGCATGGCATGTGCCACCATACATGGCTAAAACAGGTATTTTAATGAATGAGAAATAAAAAAATAAAACTTAAAACCTATTATATAATGATAATGATTCCATTAAATGACTCAGGTAAAGTATGTTTATTGTTGTGATTTTTTTGATGCTTTAAACTTCCTACACTATAAGATATTCAGAAGGAAGAAAGATTTAGAGATCTAGCCTTATAATATTATTAGTGACATAAAAATGTATAATAAAAACTCAATGAGTGTAAATGAGTTTCATTCATTCAAAAATGGCTTTGGTATTTATGAAATAGAAATAGCAGAGCTATCTAATTGACAACTTTACTTTTGACTTTTTGTTGTTTTATTTTCTTTTCTATAATAGGAAGCTATAAGCCAGAAGGAGAGAACTTTCATTAATTTTTATCAAAGAAATGACCCAAAGACATTCTCCTGCATTCTTTGTTTTTCTTTTCTGTCTCTGATACTTCACAGAGTCTGTAAAAGCTACCTAAATCTATTGAAGGTCTACCGCTAATTGGTGTCCTTGTTTTCCACCTTAGTAGAGACGCTAAAGGTTAAGTGGTTGTGGAGATGGCTACGCTTCTGTCCTATTCTAAGCACTGGCACTTAGGCCAGATCTGAATTATTTGGACAGGGTAAAGTTGTCAAGACAGCCACAGTTTTGTAAATTCTGTTAACAAAGTCCCAACTGTTTCAGAAAACATTACAATGATGTGAGCTACTATGAACTGAAGTCTGGAAATAGAAATAGGGAAAACATGCCCTAAGAAAAATCTCCAAGAGTTATTTTGATTTCAGTAAGCAAAAGAAAATAGCTCTGAAGATAAGTGAGGATAGGCAGGTGGATAGGTATGGCTGAATTCCTCTCGTGTCCCCTTTTATGGGAAGAAGTCCTACAAGAAGGAGAGATACAAACTGTGGGTGACACTTTATAATCACATACAAGGTTTCATAGAACAGACTACAGATCATACAAAACATGGGCTAAACACAAGTGACAGAGCTACAAAACAAAATGAGATGTAAAGAACTGTTAAAATGCTTGATAGCATGATGTACCTTTCAAAGAGATATGGATACCTAAGGTTGTACTTAAACGTATTTCACTGAGTGCTCCAAGTGAGAAGATAAAAATGAAATAAAATATGAGCAGGTCCCTATGAAGTTTGATGATGATGATCACGTGCCATGAGTTGGGAAACAGTAAACTCAATTGCTTCATATCACCCTTTCCAGACAGAAAACAGAAAAGCAGGAGAGAAAAGAGGGAACTTGGAGTGTGTTTGAGGATAGCATGTCTTGGTTAAGAACGTAGGCTCAGCTCTCACTAGCTGCATCAATTCAGGTTAGCCATTTAACTCTTTTGTGCTTTACTATTCTTGTCTTCTAATACGGATTCACTAATCCATTTATTTCTTCAGCAAGTAGTCCTTGAATTCTTATCTAGCACTAGATCTTATTCTAGAAATTGAGAATACAGATGACAGCCCTTGCTTTGCTGAAACTTATATTATCTGGAGACAAGTCATAATGAACTAAGTATAACATGCTGGATGATGGAAGAAAACTAAAGCAAATCTGTGCACAGAAAGGGAGAATGACAGTGGTAGTTGTGTGTGGGTGTTGTATTTCATGTGAGCAGTTAGATAAGACTTTCCATGCCAGGAAGATTACTTTGTCTTTGATTGAAAAGGAGTGAGACCACAGACCGTGAAGATACGTGAAGAAGAACATGCCACAGTATTCATATGAACATAATGTCTGGAAGCTGCTGTTTTATTGTTTATATTGTGGACAACTTACTACATCAAGATCTGTATTTTTTCAGTGTTTTTCATGGAATGAAAAAGATATGTGAGACTCCTTCCTGAATATTTACCTATTTTCAGTTTGACTGGTTTAATGCATATTGCAATGGATATATCACGTTTCACATATATTTGTATGGTTGCATGCTTCCTTATCATTGATTTCCAGAAGATAGATTGCCTGATCAGTGGATTTGTGCATTCAATATTTTAATGGATGTTACTAAATTCCCCATTGAGCCATCTTCTTCTTGATGACATGCTTTCAATTTTCTTATCTTTCTCCAAAATGCTAAATGCTTTCTTGATGCTTCAGGAATATCTGATTTTAAATTTTACTGAATTACCATCTTTCCAATTTAATTTTTTTGTTAAATCTTTTAGCTGAGTTTTCCTATATGAAAGAATTTTTATTTTCTTATTCTCTGATGTCAGCAATTACATAGAATTTAAATTAATTTTAAAGGAGAAGGGAATATCTACAAAACATCATTAACAGAAAACTCATTTCTACAGTGGATTAAATTGTTCTCATAATTATAAGAAATGCAGCAGAATTTTTGCTAGAACATTACAGTTTCAAACTTAGCACAAATTTGGTTATAGCCTTTATGAAGTGAACAGGTCTCGCTTATACAGTATATGCTTAAAAACAGTTCAGAATCATTGAAAAGTAGAAAAGTGAGTAATGAAATTGTACTAGACTTTGACTTCATCTTTGTAACTCTCTTAAGAGTTGAGCTTAATGTCAAATGGCAAAAATTAATGCAGGTATGTCTGTCTTTTAAAAATTTATAAGGACTTTCTGGTATAACAGATCTTTTCTCTAAGCCCTTGTGTGTGTGTAAACAGGACTTCAAACAGTGACAAATCTGTCACTGGCAGCACCTGCGTAATATGTAAAGCACTAAATTACTGTGAATTTCTTCTTCTTTTTTCTTTCTCTATTCATGTCTTTGTAAAGTACTGATTTTGTTGGAGGACTAATTGTGGACCTGGCTTCCTGTCTTCAATATCTATTCATAGCCTCTGTACCTGAGATGTAGTTTGGGTAGTCATAAAGAAGTGACTTATGATTTCATTTGTTTTACAACTTCCTGTCTACTTCTATTATCCTGATAATTACTGTTTTTGTTATAACTCCAGCAGTTATTGATCAACTCCATTGGATAGGTTCTTAAATTTGACAGTTCATTTTTTACAAACTATCAACATTTGTTATTTCATAGTTAATGGGCATCAGGAGTCCATGTGTGGCTTAGTTGAATGCTTGTTACTCACAGTCCAAAAGGCTGAAATCTAGGTGTCAGTGAAGGCTGAAGTTATCTCAGGGCTTGACTGGGTTAGAACCGTTCCCAAGCCCCCTTGTGTAACTGCTGCCAGGCCCTATCGCCCAGGCGGAGGAAGGAGCTCCTGTCTCTGCACATGAGCCTCCCCAGAAAGCTCTCACAACATAGCAGCTTGCTTCTCTAGGGAGCAGGCTTCAGGGAAGAGTCCAAATGAAAGGGAAGGCCAGTGGTTTTGAGCCTTAATCTTGGAAATGATATCCTGACAGTTTTGCTATTTGTTTGGTTTGCATAGCTCTTTAGTTTTGGAATGAGTTTAGATTTTAGAAAAGATATAAGGAAAATGTGAATGTTCTCTTAATTGTACTGTGTCTTCTAATGTTAACATTTTCCATGGCTACTTGCAAAGCTAGGAAATAATATTTGTACACTATTATTAACCAAACTCCAGACTTTATCCAACTTCACCATTATATCCCTCTAATATCTTTGTTCTGTCCCAGGGTCCCATTCAGGCCACCACATTGCATTTACTTGTCATGTGCCTCCTTTTCTTCTGCCCTGTGATAGTTTCATAGCCTAGTTTTCTTTTTCACCCTGTGAGAGTTTTGTACAGTACTTATCAGTACTCCTTGTTTTGGGATTGTCTAATGTGTTTTGCATGATCACATAGGTCTGGAATTACTTTTGCTGCCCATTGTGGGGGCAGTATATGGTAACACATAACAGGTCCTTAGTGATGTTAGCCTCTATAATTTTTCCAAGAGATAAAATTTAAGAAGATTTCTTTTCTGTTTTTTAGGTATAATACTTTTACACTATTTCACCAAGTCTTCTCTAAGGATTTGGCACAACAGGAATAAGAAAAATATTACTAGGATAATATTAAATATGTGAAATGTTAAACAGTATATTAGAAAAAACAGTTCCTATATTTCTGTGCTCTGAATTGATTCATCAATAACTGGGTTTGGATTACTTATATCACATAATACTCCCATAATTAAGAAAAATGATCTCCGCATGCTTTTAGTGCTCAGCTAGATTCAGAAAGAGGCTATTATGTAGGTGTAGTCATCAAAAGGTGCTCTTTTCAGTCTGTGCACAGTGACAGGAAGAAAAAGGAAAGGAGATAGACAGTGAAACAAATAGATATCTATCTCCCAATTTCCTCTTCTTGACCTTCATCAGGGATGGTGTGTATGTGTGTGCACATGAGAATGCTGGCGCACATGCATGCTAGCTGAGGTGAATAAGGAAGGTGGGAGCTCTATTTGAGGCTCAAACTAGGGATCATCTTGAAGGCATTATTATAACTATATCAAGGGAGTTACACAGTCAGTCACGAAGACTTGGCAGTTTGATTTTCAGGTGTCTCTGCAGTTTTTCTGTATCATATGAGCTAAGCTCCAGCAGGTCTGCCCTGAGAGCAGGTTAAGGTAACCCTGTAACAGAAAGCAGAGCAGAGAGCTGAGTGAAGGGTATTGCAGACTACAGAGTGGGTGCTAACTGGAGCAATGTAGGTTTGGGTAGGATCTACAGTGAGCACTCTCCAGCCTTAGCCAAGACAGGAAAAGTACCCCTCTCACCTACCAGCTTTCACTGAGATTGCAGCCACGGGTGATCATGTAGACACAAAATCAGGCCAGCATCAAATGCCCAAAATAGTACAAAGGCAGGAAAATCCTTGCCCCAAACTTTCAAGGATAGCTCAGTCTCTGACTTCAAACTTGTGTATAATTTAAAGAAAGAATCAGGTTTGAGAGGAGGCTTTGAGAAACTGAATGTTTCATGCAAGGAATGTTAATTATGGCCAAGCTTTAATTGCATTATACAAACAGTTTTAAACAAAATAATATACACAATTTCTTGCACATCTGAGCCAAAGATCCAGCTCAGTGTCCAAAAGACCATCATCATAAACTTCAGCTATTTAGGCCACCCTAGTTAACTTTGCTTTAAAAATCGTTTGGCTTGTTTTTATCAACTTGAACTCCAGTTTCCTGATACTAATTCTGCTTTCCTGCTTTTTGAAGATTGGGAACTATTATTGTCCCTAATTCTTCTTGCCTCTTGAAACACAGGTTCTGGATATTCTATTCAGGATTATTTGTTTGGGTTGGGTAGGAAGAAATATATGGCAAAAGAGCTTCATGACCCAGATATATCTCTTAAGAAAATATAATTCCCATCTTTTAAAAATTGTAACCCCAATTTTCTAGGCATGTAGGAAAGGGTGGTAGGCCCAATAATGGTTCCCCAAAGATGTTCTTATTACTGACACACTTTTGGGACTTTGCAATTGTGTTAAAGATCTTGAGATGAGAGGATTACTCTAGAATATTTGGGTGGACCTCTTGTAATTTCAAGCGTCCTTATGAGAGGGAAAGAAAAGAAACAGAGAAAGTGTAAGAATGGAGCAGAGGTCAGAGATACTGATGGAGAGGTGGATACTATGAACCAAGAAATGATGGCAGCTGCAAGAAATGGGAAAAGACAAGGAAAGGATCCATTCTCTGGGAGGCTGTAATGGTTAATACACTGTGTCAACATGGGAAGTTCAGAAGTTTAATGAAGTGACTCAGCAAGGGGCCAGGGTCCTCACTTTGTAAATATCCTGAGCCTGTGCAGGAGAAGGGCATGCACAACCACTGTGGAAATCAGTGTGAAGATTCCTTGAGAAACTAGGATTTGAGGTCTCATTCAATCAGCTACTCTCCTTCTGGGTATTTTCCCAGAAGAATTGAAAACATCATATCACAGCAATATATGTGCAACCATGTCTATAGCAGCATGCTTTGTAATAGCTACATCTTGGAAACAACGCAAATGCCCATCAACCAAAGAATGGATAAAAAATGTGGTATTTTTATACAATGGAATATTGCTCAGCAAGAAGGATAATGTGAGACTTTTATAGGTAAATGGATGCAACTAGAGACCATGCTCATAAGTGAAATAAATCAGACTTGCATGTGTAAATATTGTATTGTCTCCCTAGTATAAATAAAAAAGAGTAAATAAGATCCAAAATGTACAATAGATATTGTGAAAATGAAAGAGAAAGAAAGTCCTCAAGAGGAAAGAACAACTGGAATATGGGGAAAGGAGAAAAGAAAGAAGAGAAAAGATATATATACATACATATGCATATATATGTGTGTGTGTATGTAAATATATAAAAGACAGATAACTGTATTACTAATCTCTGTTAGTTCATCAAAAAGAATAGTTTGTGTTTTCATAATCTGATTGATCATTTTTTATGCCTAAATCTTGTAATCTGACAACTACTTTCAAGATAACAACATGCAATATATTAACTAGTGTTAATTTCCTATTTTTGGAAATTCTATATTGTTTTTATCCTTTTTGTTTTTAAAATTAAAATAAAGGAAAAAAATTTAATCTAAAAAAAATAAAAGAGGAGGGCATGGAGGTAATGTGAGTCCTCCACTCACCCTAGGGGGTGGTATCTTACTTTTAATGTAAGGGAGGAGAGGAGGATTGCTCCACTCTCCTTTTTTTGCTCTTACTGCTTTTACTGTCTTCTGCCACCTTGAACTGTTGCCCCTGTGCCATGCCACCCTGCTTTGGGCAACCTGATTATGGCCTGAAACCTCCACAGGGTATTTTGTCTAAGCACTGAGAGAAAAGTAACCTAGACAGAGGTGAAGATGGAATTGACTACTGACACCTTAAATTTAACTCAGAGAAACACTCTTTGGGCTTCTGATCTCTAGTCCTGTAGTATAATAACTCTGCAATGTTTTAAGCCACTTGTAGTGGTGATAGGGAACTAATACTGATAGCATGTAGTATTTATTTTTTTCAGGGATAGTAGCATTTAGAAAGAATGATAACTGTTAGATTTTATATATACTATATAGTTCCTTTCAGAGATAATTGCAGTGCAAGTGAGAAGAAATTAAATTCTCTGTTTAAGACTGTGGGCCAAAGAATCAAAATGGAAACACTTTCTGGGCCTTTCTGGTACTCATATCCCAAAGGAGTCTGGATGTGGGGATGAAGACTCCTAAAAATTCCCACAGCTTACTAATTCAGGAACTAAGAGTTTGACTTTCTTTCCAAGGTCCTAAGCAGTATTGAAAACCTTGATGACCTTGAGTTATCTGCACAAATTTGAAGGTGAGCCTTAATGCAATGAAGCAGTAGCAGCCTATTGTTGGAATTCCTTAATTATTATTTACTTTAACTTAACTTAAAGTTTTATTTGCTTTAATTAACCATTGTAGAGAGAGTCCAGGAATAAATGTTGGAAATTAAATACTAGCTATTTATCTGTGGATATAAGTGATATTTGTTCATAAAAATATTCAACGTAGGCAAAGATTAGGAATTTATAAAGGGCTATAACCTTCTGTCTTTAATCCTATTTACTTTTATTTTCTACAAAGAGCAGAGTACTATAACTTCTAAGATTCTTTAGAGCTCTGAAATGGTTGATTTATGTGATAGTCACTGCTCAATCTGTTAAAGGAAAGTCCATCAAAAAAGGTAAGAAAATTGGAATGTAAAATCCCTTCTGCTCTAATGAAGTCAGGTGGCACTGTAAAGACATTGATAGAAACTTGGAAAGCCACTTAATGATTCAAAATATCATCTCCACCCTTGCATAGTTCAATTTCAATTATTTGCATATTCATGCAACGACAATTCCTCCCAACCATCCACAAGGCTCAGTGCCAAGGTAGTCAACAGTCTGGATGACTGTTTTGTCTTTTTAAAATTGATCCAACAAATTTATTCTGAGTCATTTTCACCATCTGCTATGTAATCGTGGGTTGAGAAAAGCACAATAGCTATCTCATAGTTTTAGTATGGAAATTCCACTTAGAGGTGTGACTCTGGTCATATTGGTAAAATTTCATAAAAACAAAGGCCGCAGCTGTTAACAAGCAAAGGTGCTCACAATTAAAATGACACAATTCTAGAATAGTGGTCACTCATTCACCTTTTCTCTCAGTTCTCCACATTTTATAGCAGAATTCTTAAATGTAACTAAAATCACAATAATGTAATAGATTTGCATAGTCCTTTTACAGTTCCATAAATGGTATCAAGCATAATGTCTAATTTAATTCAATAAAAGTTCTGTAAAATAAATTAAATAGCAAAATACATAACCCTACAGCCTACCATTTTCTCCCATACTGAGGAACATAAGTGATTTCAGTGAACAACACAGGAAGTGACATTGTAGCAAGTGTAGGCATACGAATCAAGTGTTAGTGGATACCCACGGTTTGCATGGGTTAACCAGGCATATATAGCCAAATATCTAGAGATTAATGTTTGATTAAAATATTTCAAATGTTTGGTTAAAGTATTTTAAAATATTTCATGGATCCTTTAAAATTGATATTGATGTTGACAAGGTTCTCTGACTAGAGTTTGTTACTAAGGAAGGAAAATTGAAGACTTGGGCAGAGGAACAAATAAAGTATAATGCACATTTAGTATATTGTATTGAAATTTAGCTGGATATAGGGGTATTTGAGGAACACAATACATGAAGACTTTCTTAAACCAAAGTTAAAGGTGGGGTTCCTGAAATATTGGCCACACTTTTCACAATAAAAACTGATGGTTTGGCTAAAGTGGGCCATGGCTAGCTGTTGAGCTCCACAGCTATTATTGATCTAGACAGTCACAAGTTCACTATGGGTTTGGTTTTTCACACTGAGTGTAATCAATCTTGTGAGAAATTCTTACTATCTTCTATCTTCCAGTCTGAAGGTTACAGAGAGGAGAAGTCCATATGCATAGGCTCAGGAGATAGAATAATCCATTCACTTTATCATACCATCAGTGCCAATGATAAACACATCTGTGTGTTTAATATCCTTTTCTTGAATTCACTAATTTCAAATTGGATACTTTCTGATTTTCATGTTATGCATATGCTACTTAGTGATTAACACGTCAGAATGTGGGCAGGAAGTGATTAGTCAGCAATACCTAAAGCTGTACTTTTCTACGGTAAGCTTGACCATATTTCTACTAGAATAGTAGTATAAAGACCTGTTTTTCGTTTGGACTCTAAGAAAAAAGACCTCTTTCCTGAAAAAATTTTCTAAGATCTGACAGATAACACAAGTTAGAAATAAAGTCAGGCAACAGAGTAGAAAATTACATGTCCCCAAAGAGATTAGTATAGGCCAGGCACAAAGCCAATGTGGTATCCCTAACTGCACATTAAAAGCACAGATATGGCATTAAAATCTCCGAGCTGAGTAAGTGCTAAGTAAACTGAGGCTTAGTAGCCGTGGTTCTGAAACAAATGCATGCTCCTGTGTAGAACCAGATGGATTTAAAATAAGAACAATACAAGATGTGTGAAAAGAAATTCAGGATGGAGCGTCTTGGGTTTGTGTGTCTGTGCCATATTAAATAAAGATTACTACCACAGGTCCTGAGAGGAACAATTGGAGGGAGAGATCAGAGCTCATAGTGAATCCCTTTAATGTATGAAGGGAAAGTATTTTTTTGTGTTTATTGTTCTGTAGGTTCAGACATTAAACAACATATAATTATCATTTGAGAATACAGATTTGATTATTCTCTACAAAGTTTGAAGCTTAAAGCCGAATGTGGTGGTGCACGCCTTTACTCCCAGTACTCAGGAGGCTGAGGCAGGAGGATCGTTGTGAATTCGAGACCAATCTGGGCTACAAAGTGAGTTCAAGGCCAGCCTGAACTTCATAGTGAGACCCTGTCTCAAAAAATAGGGTCAGGGGTTTAGTTCAGTGGCCTAAGTGCCTGCTTGGCAGGCATGAGGTTGTGAGTTTGATCCCTGGTACCAAAAAAACAAAAAAACTTGAAGTTCAAAAAACTTGAAGTTCAAAAAACTCAAGAGTTGAAACTCCCCTTCCCACGTACTTTGTGATTTAAGAGAAACCTGTACTTGGATATGAAGGTTTGTAAGTGAT
>RJWM01039533.1:0-16032 GCA_004363535.1 Dasyprocta punctata
AAAATCTCCCTTTCCATCTTACTGAAAAGGCAAATATAGTTTAAATGGTACTTAAATTTACATAAAATATACCATTACTTTACTGTATAAAACTCTACTAGCAAAGGTTATTAAAACACTAACATTTGAATTCAAAGAGCTCATTATTTTTATACAACTCAGGGGATAATGTAAAACTGACTAAAGGTTGGTTCATTCAGCAGTGAATGAAACCAACATTCACATTTTGAGTGGTCTACAGTATTTTAGCACTGTGATTCCCCATAAACAGATATTTCTAAATGGATTAAAGAATAAATATAATTATATTCACTCCACTAACTTCTTAATTATGTAAATGAACCCTTGCTTGCATTACTATTCTGTGAATAAATGATTAAAATTACTAGAATGGACTGTTACTAATTCAAGGGTTTTCAAAATATCCTTTGGATAACATTACGAATTAGAGATTTTGCTTTGCTGCTGGCTTCAGATTTAGTTTGTTCTGCCTTTCTAACTTTTTAAATTGGAGATTTAGATTTTTTGACAATTTTTCTACTGTAAGCATTCTAGATAAGTTTTTGTTAAGCATTGTTTTGATTATTTCGCATAGATTTTAAAGTTTATGTTTGTGTTTTTGTTTAGCTTTAAATATTTCTCTAAATTTCCCCTGATGCTATGATGTGTCTTTGATCTTTGTTTAACTTATATAGGGAAATGTTTAATTTCTATGTGTTTGACAATTTTCTAAATTGTTCTCTAAATTGCAATTTTAATTATTTTCTGATCCAAGAATATACATCATATTATTTCTCTTTTTAAAAAAATTGTATTGAGGTGTGATTATGGGCCAGAACAAGGTCGATTTTGGTGAGAATTCCTTATGCCCTTGACGAAACACTGTATCCTGCCATTCTGAGTTATAAAATTGTCATTTAGGTCTACTGTTGATAAAAGTACATGTTAATTCCCACCTCAACACTGATGCAGAACAAATTATTCTCACTCCTACAGCAAGAAAAGTTGCGATAAACTGGAAACCACCACTCTTAAGCTTTTGGAGCAAAAATTGCACTAAAGTTAAAACAGGAACTTAAAGATTGTTGCAAATAAAGACAGAAGCAATTCAACTACTAAAAGAAAGGGGCGAGAAGTTTTAAGGGATGAGGCAGCAGGAACCTTATAATAAAGTGGTTGATTGTTGCCCTTATCCAAAAGAAAAATTACATTTTATACTAACGTCACACTAAAGGGTACTTTTAGTTTTGGGAGCCAAGAGACTAAAATCAACTCCTACCATCCTCAGATGCTGGGGGATAGAGACTTTCTCTCTCTTGATGAATACATTTCAGAGAGATGACTTCTAGGTGCTTGAGAGAGATATTTCTGGATTTAAAAATTGGTCAGATAGTTTGGTTTTTATTTTTTAATTCAAAAGAGACTTTATTTCTTGTTCAGATAACATTCAGAGGGAAACACGGATGGCAGATCCGCCAGCTGCCCTGCACATGAAGCCCGTGTCTCCAGTGGCCTTTGGTTGTCTTGTTCTACCATCTTTCAGTACAGTGACACCAAAGAGAATGTTCTCTGGTGATGGAATATTCTACCTGTGGCTAATGAGCATTTGAAATACTTGTCTTGAGTTGAATAAACTAAATATTCAATTTCATTTAATTTTAAATGGTTACTTAAAAACCACATGAAGCTAGTGGTTATTGTATTTGGTAACACAACTCTAGAGCATTAGGATTTTTTTTAATTGAAACTTTTTTTTCAAAGAGAAAAAAAGAAAAAATAAATAAAACAAAATTTCAAAACACACCAATCAGGGAGCAATAACGGTACCTACATTGTGCATTGTCATCCCCAAATCATTCACCCAGAGCACAAGACATCTGCATTCAATTGTCCGAACAACACCAGCACAAATCTTTCTCATCAGTGAAATTGAAGAAATAAGTAGTATAACTATTTTAGTTATTTTTATATTCATGTTACATATATATATATATACATATACATATGTTGTTTCTTTTAGCTTCTCACACTAGTGAGACAATGCAATGTTTACACATGTGTCTTATTTATTCCAATTATGAATATGGTCTCAAGTTACATCCATTTACCTATAAAAGTCTCCAGTTTATCCTTCTTTATGGCTGAGTAGTACTCCATTGTATAAAAATACTACATCTTTTTTATCCATTCCTCAGTTGATGGGCATTTAGGTTGTTTCCAAAACCTGACTATTACAAATGGTGCTACTATAAACATAGGTGCACATATTTTGCTGCGGTATGATGTTTTTAATTCTTCTGCGAAGATACGCAGAAGGGAATCAAATGGAATCTCTAATCTTACCTTGAGGAATCTCCATACTGATTTCCATAGTGGTTGCACCAGTCTACACTCCCACCAACAGTGGAGAAGAGTTCCTTTTCCTCCACAGTCTCTCCAGCATTTGTTATTGTTTGATTTCTCCATAACAATCATTCATTCTGGGGTGAGGTGGAATCTTAGTGCTGTTTTAATTTGCATCTCTCAAATGACTAGTCTTTAAAACTCGACCCATATCTTTCACCATGCACTAAGCTAAAAGTCGAATAGATCAAGGATCTTAGTATTAAAACAGGAACACTAAAAACTGGGTGAGGTGGCACACACCTGTAATCTCAGCACTCAGGAGGCTGAGGCAGGAGGATTGCTGTAAGTTCAAGGCCAACCTGTATTACAATGTGAGTTCAGGACCAGCCTGAACCATATAGTGAAACCTTGACTCTAAAAAGACAAAACAAACAAACAAACAAACAAACCAGAAACATTAAATCTGCTGGAACATACAGTACGTAAAACTCTTGAAAACATTGGTGTAGGTAAAGACTTTATAAACAAAACCCTGATTGCACAAGAACTATCACAAAGAATCAACAACTGGTATCTCATCCTATTGAAAAGGTTTTGCATGGCAAGGGAAACCACCAACAGAATTGTCAAACTGCATTGGGTGAACAACACACTGGCCACCTTCCCTGGCCAACACACACAATTTTTAGGTTTAATGTTGACCTTATGTGGAAATTTGATTTGGTGCTTGTCCAATGTATTTGTGACCAGAATCATGGAAAGAATTAAGTTCATGAACCAAGGTTCCACTGTACAGCACAATCAAGCCAATTAATATATCCATCATCTCCCATGGTTACTTTTTTTTCCTGGCGAGACTAGTTGTGGCTTCTACTCTTAGCAACTTTTAAATACATATTAACACTATTATTAACAGTAGAACCATGTTCTTCATTAGTTCTCTGGAATGTATTCATCTGATCATGGCGAGTTAGTACCTTTTGATAAACATGTTTTCATTTTTACCACCTTTGATCCTTTGCATGATCTCACTTATATGTACAATCTAAAAGGTCAGTCATAGAAGAAAGTAGAAGGACGGTTAACAGTGGCCAGGGGCTTTTTACAAAGATTTACATTTCAAAGGAGCAGAGAAATAATTTGCAATTTTTTTGAAGTAACCCTGCTGAGAAAGGACAGGACCCAGAGGCAAGAAAAGCCTGTGCAAAGTTTAGTGAAGTTTAGAGAAAAGTTAGGGCTCTGCAGATGAAACCCATAGGTGATCTGATGTCACAAGTCAATGTTCTATGACAAAATCTGGCAAGACATCAATATAAAAAAAAAGGACAAGAAACAAAGAAAACAAACAAAAAAACCAAACTAAGCTCTATTTATGTCCAGGCCTCTAAAAGAATGTGTGGAATATCTCTTTATCCTTTTTCTACTAAAAATAGGCAAATTTGAGCTAATAACAAGCGACTCAAGTCTACTGTTTCATCCTGTTCCCTTTACGATCAGTGAATTACTTCATACCAATGTTTACTTAGCTGACAACTCAGATTGAAAGAGAACTAACAGAAAGAAGCATGCTCCAAGTGACACAGCTCACTGTGCTGCTTAGTCACACTATGTTCTGTGAGAGAAAAAACTTTACTCAGCTTAGCTGTCTGCCTCCAGACAACACTGAGAATGGGTGATGCAGTGGCCTTCACTCTTTCTCCTTCACCCAGGAGAAAGCTGGAGCCTTTGTCAGCCTTCAGCCGTGAAACTCCCCAGCATCTTTTTCTGGCAAGTTGACCTTTTTCCTCTCTGGATTTTTCTTTTCTTCTTTACTCAGACCATATTAAACAAACAAATAAACAAACAGACAGACAAAACAAGCAAGGAATCAATGTAAGAGTCTGACCTCGATATTTTTGTTGCTTTTCAGCTCTCTGATTACATTTTTGTAGATGTTGATGTAGTTCTGTGATTAGTATGTGTGCCAGAACACCCAGCATTAACAAATACTTGTCTAGCATTTTGGTGAAAATAAGAAACAGCCTCTCTTAACATCACAAAATCTTACCAAGCTTAAGGAATGTTCTTTTCAGGACTAGGAAACGCTAAACTTTATGTGAGTTACTTAATGAAGATTTTCAACTACGTTTTTAATCCAGTACTGAAGATTCAACACAAAGAGCACTGAGCTACATTATCAGCCCTTGTTGTTTGTTTTTATTTTAAGATAGAGTCTTGCTAAGTTGCCCAGACTGGTCTCAACCCAGCAGTCCTCCTACTTCATTTGTCCTGATGCTCCATATTCAATGAAAACACAAAAAGTAAAGTTTTGGGAGATTAAAGATGAGGTAAAACTCCATATATCCAGAATTTCCAGCTCCACTTGAACATATGAACCTAAAACAACCCAAGTGAATGCCATCAACCATCCAAGTCATTGTGCTTTATAATGTTTTATAATACACTGACTTATTATGTGTTGGAAATGATTCATGATTTCACAAATGTGTCTCTTCTGAGTAGTTTTCTGCCCAAAAAACAAAATAAAGTCTTGGAACTAAAACCTGCTCCATGACACAGACCATTCTGGCCCTCTGAGGTCTTACCCCAATGGTCTCTAAGGTCATTTGTCTCAATAAGACCTTCACACAGAGTGATGCTTTTTCTGTATAATACCCTTTCCTTTCTGTTTTGGTGACCCAAGGAATATCATCTGTCAGATCCAGAAAAGGTCCTGCCTTTTCTATCAAAACTTTCTGGCAATTCTAGTTTTGAAGGTCTTTACTCATATTCATTCTCTAAATTCATTTCGTAGTTCAGTGTCTGTACCAAATGTTTTTCTCCAAATACTATTCTTTTATGAAAACAGGAACCATAACTTTGTTTCCTGCTATACACAGAACTGACTATACACAGAACTATCTGTAACTGTTACAGACAGAAAACTCATTGCCTGTTCATTTGATAATCATAAAAGTGGTAAAAATTTAGTTAGTTACTATAAAATTGGTAGCTTTCATATTAATACCTAGAGGGGATAAAATAACATGTTTATTTAAAAATTTCTACTTGATTTTTAATAGAAAACCCAGTGCTTGGACCTGCATGAGAAAAAAAAAAATCTCGTCTCATGTCTATTCTAGCTTGGGAATAATGATAGATGAAGTTGTAGAAAAATGAGTTTCTTTGCAGTTGTTTTGGGAAATTCTAAACATTTCAAATAACTGAACTCACTTTTATAACATGGTAAGTTTTTAAAAAATCTGCTCAAAATTCATGCACATGAAAACGCTTTCTCTTTAAGTAAAGCTACTATGCAACTAGAAATACATATTTTCTACTTGGTCTCCAAAGGCAGTTCTTCATCTAAACATGTTAACTTAATAAAGAATTAAGTTAATTTAATTTTGTAGTAGGTCAATATGTTAACTTACCTGTTATCAGCCCTCAAATATAGTCTTCTTTAACATCAAAAGCACTATACAAATAAAGAAAAAATTACTTTGAACAAATGTGGAGTCTTAACAGAAGTCTGTGCCTTCCTTCCAAAACCAATAAACAGCCTAGCACCAGAAGAAAATGTATCACACAAACTCACTAAACGGCTGCTTACAAAATAACCATATCAGCACATCTTAAAATTGTCAAGATCATCACAAATAGAGAAAATCTGATAAACTGTCACAGCCAAATGATACAATAACTGAATGCAATGTGAAGTCTTGTTTGGGGTCATAAAATGAAACAAAAAAAGAAGCATTAGATTAAAAAGTGAGGAAAATGACTAAACTACAGGCTTTATTAATAATATGTTAACACTGACTTACTGTGATAAACAGCACAGATACATTAGCAGTGGTGTAAAAGGGCTATGGATATATGGGAGCTTTCTCTTCTACTTTTGAAACTCATCTGTAAATCTGAAACTACTTTAAAATTAATTTATTATTTTTTAAAGTATGCATTTAATGGATTCATTAAAGTATCATACAAGAGTATGAAAAATACGGTCATGGCATTCCTCTAGTAGCAGCAGCATTATCAAACATCTGCAGTCTCCAATACAGACGAGAATATCTAATGAACTCAAATATATATTTATTTTTCAAGTTATATATGTATTTAATCCACATTGTATCTTTATTTTACATACATAATACTAACTTAGATTTCATGACGTGATAAATTTTGTTGCTGTTTTTGAGACAGGGATTCCTTATGTTGCCCAGGCTGGACTTTAACCCACAACTTTCCCACTTCAAACTGCTGAGTAGCTGAAACTGTAGGCATGTACTGCAATGCACAAATGCATATTAATTTTAATATCGCACTTCACTGTCCTTATTTTTGAACTGATTTTCTTTATTTTTGACTGAGTAATACTTTGTTAATATGGATAAGAGTACAATCTTAAAGTTTGTTTTTTGCCAAAATACCTTTACCTTGTCTTATTTAGTAAGATTGTTTAGTTTGTATTAGTTTTCTTAGAGTGTGATAACAAAATGCATACTGTCAAGTGGATGATTCAAGCAGCAAAAAGTTATTCCTTACAGCTGTGAGACTGTGCAAGTTGGAAGTGCTATGAGGTAGGCTTCATTCTGAGCCTTCTTCTCCAAGGCCACCATCTTCCTGTGTGTCATATGACCTCTTTTGTTATCCATCTTTGGAGAGTGAGATAATGAACACTATGGTATCTTTTCTCATAAAGTCAATAATCTTACCACGGTCTCATCCTTATGATCTGCTTACTGGTTATTACCTCCTTTTCAGGCCTTAGCTTTAATACAAACACAGTTACATTGAGAGTTAAGGCTTCAACATGTAGATTTGGGGAGGACAAATTTCAATTTATACCACTGGTTACACAATTTTATGTTGATCATCATATAATTTCACATTATTTTGTCATGGGATCAATTGTTTAAGGTGAAAAGTTATCTGGAAGGTTTATTGTTGTGCTTGGGCAGTACCATGATATTTTCCTTTTCATGTGCTTGGATATTTCTTGGATGTTTTTCTTTATGGTAACTTTATAAATCAGGGACAGCATTGAAAAGTGTTGTTGTTGTTGTTGTTGTTTTTTGTCACTATTGGTTTTCTACTCAGTTTTTGTGTTGTGTTTTGTTTCATTTTCCTTCCATTGAGCCAGTAGCTAATATTTTGGTAGATTTACTATCACCCTCAAGGACACATCTCTGGTCTAAGACACAAGAGGAGGAGCCACATTCTTTTCTCTGCAGAAGTTCTTATTTTATCCCAGAAAGAAATGCCAGCAGGAAAATCCTTTTAAGGATATAAATACTATGTCAACAAATTCTTCTCTGATGGACTAAATCAGCAATATTGGCTTGAGTCACCCTGAAACTTAAGAAATTTACTGGCTGTATAGAACCAAAGCTAGTGCACATTGTGTTACGAGTCCTTCAGTGGATTTTTCACTTGCTGTTTCATGATAACTGAATTTCAAGGTTATGGTTTGTGTATAGATGTCCCCTCCAAGTCTCATGCAGTCATGGGAGACAGGCTTTTTTTTTTTTTTTTTTTTGGATGTAGTTGAATCTAGAGTTTGTGATTGATTCCTAGTGTAAGGATTAAGGATTAAGGCTGCTGGGATTAAGGTGGGGTGATAGCTAGATCACTCCACTGGTTGGATTAGCACTGCCCTATTCTCAGCACTCTGGATAACATAAAAGGGGCAGAAAGAGGCTTGTTTCTCCTTTTCGTTTTTGTTGCTTTTGCTGTCTTCCACTGCTATGAACTGTTGCCTTTCTGTCACATCACTCTGCCTTGAAGTCAGTTGATATGACTGAAGCCTCTAAAAAGTATGAGCTAAATAAACCTTTCTTCTTTTAACATTGGGTGTTGAGCAACAAGAGAAAAGTAACAAAGACACCTGCCAAAATCTTCCAGTGAACTTCTTATTCCTTACGGTATTACTACAATAAAATTATTGGGAGATCATTTATAAAACAAACAAACAAACATTTCTTACATCTCTGGATGCCAGAAAGTCTAAAATCAAAGGACCCACACCTAGCAAAGACTTTTGCCCTGCATTATTTCATCACAGAAGGTAAAAGGACAAGAGACCTTGAACCAGTAATGAAATGTGAATTCTCAAGCCCTTCCTTAATAGACATTAATCAATTCATGTTGTCATCTAAACATTTCCTATTAGGTCCCACATTCCAACAGTATTACACAGGAAATTAAGTTTTCAGCACATGATTTCTAGAGGATACATTTAAACAATAGCAACTCCTTTGGGGTACTGTGTGACTTCAGAGAGACAGAGACAGAAACAGAGAGAGAGAGAAAAAAACAGAGACAAAGAGAGACAGACAGAGAGAGACAGAGAAAAAGAGAGAGAGAGAAACAGAGAGAGAGTCAGAGAGAGAGAGAGACAGACAGAGAGACAGAGAGAAAAAAAGAGAGACAGAGAGAGGGGAGAGGAAAGGCTGAAGCACATATCAAGAATTCCACAAATTCCATTTTGTTTGTATCTATGATAAGTTTATGTTTGAATTTGTACGTAAATTAATGAACTGATTGAGGCATATTGCACAATCTTTGAAATCATCATTCTATTATACTTAAAAGCAAAAGAAAATTGCCCCATGTGACTGTTAATACCTATGAATGCAATGTCATCTGTCACAGAATGTTGAAAATCTCAAAAATCTTATTTCTATTATTTTTTGGAAGAAGAAAGTCTTACTAAAGTCAGACATGGGCAATTTTAGAAATATATCAAATCATTACAAATACACAAATTTACCTTGAGCCAAAAACATCTTTAAAATTCAGATAAATTTATAAAATTGTCTGAAACTTTGCAACAGTGGTACATTAGACATTTCTCAGCTTAGCTAAAAGGGTTAGATACATACATTTATGATCATTAATTTTGCTTCTCAAATAAACTACTTGCAAAACTCAGTGAGGTTATGACCACTTTATAGTTTGAAATCAGACGTATTGGAGGTAGTTACAGCAACTGGAGTCATTATTCATTTTACATAGCAGGTTTGAATGCTTTGAATATGACCCAGAGCAGAACTCTGAAAATTAATCACCTTGTTTTTGGTACACTTCTTTTTTTCAGCATGTTTGTTTTTAAAGCAGATCTAAATTAAATTAAATAATATTTAGTGTTCTATATTTTAAAAAAATAGTTCGTATTAATACACATACCAAACAGCAGAACACTTGTACTGTTTTGATGCAATAGAGAGACAGTTATATTTACTGTATTTTGTATGCATGTAGAGAAGATATTAATTGCTATTTACATAAAGCATTATGTTTGGAATGTTTCATGACATTTTTGATGGGTAATTGTCAAGTAAGTCTTAAAGTTAGGCTTATATCACTGCTACCTATTTTTCTGAGTTATTCTCAATCTGTTTTTTCCTGTCTCTACTGCATTTTAGAAAATATTAGTCTGGCAAAGATGTGCATGACAACAGATGAGCCGACCAAAGTGGATGAGATGAAACAAATGTATGTCTCTGGTCTCATCTGCACCTCTAACTGCTGCCGTGAAATCTGAGACAGTGGGATTGCCCCCCAAGCTGCTTTAAAAGAATGTATCACTGAAATAAAAGCCCAGAAGCAATGACTTCAAATGCGATGCTCTACAATGCTTTTACATGCTCTGTGTATGTCTGTTTGAAAAAAAAAGTTAAATAAATGGATAGTTAGTTATACTATTTTCCAATCAATTGAAATTCTAAAGTTCTTTTCTGTTACAAACGATAAATAGTTTACTGGTTTAGACTGTTGATTATTCTCCCATTGAGACCCATTTCTACTTTCACTTAATGCCATTGCTTTTTCTCATAATCTAGTTTATTTCTTCCATCTTTTTTTTTTCTTTTTGTAAACTCTATAAACCAAACCTATGTGGTCCAGGTTAGAAGTTATATTTCTTTCAAGAGAACACAGGCCAGATGGCTACACTGTTTTTTTGTTTGTTGTTTTTGTTGTTGTTGTTGTTTTTCTGAAATGTCTCCATTTATTGTAATGTATTTGAAAAAGTTAAGGGTGTTGTATTGGTGATAGTTTTACAAAAAGCATTAAGAAACTCCTTATTGTTAGGCTGCATATTATTTAATAAATTCTTCAGCTAAGATAATGAAGCAAATACACAGTTTTCCTACACAGAAGTGTATTTTAACCAAGAACCTTAAGAGCAATTCTCAGTCAGATATTTCATGTGCAGATAAGTTCATTATTTCTGAATATTTCCAAAAGTCTGAACATTCCTGTACTTAATAGGACTCAACGTGCAACCTGCAAGGTTTATTAAAATCTCTGTTATCAACTTATAAGTTCTTCTTAAATCCCCAGGATTTTCACTATCACTCTCCCAAAAAAGGCTGCAGCATGGTGATTTCCCCCACTCTGAGTTGCTCTCCACCTTGCCTTCCTACGTGCCCACCTCTCACACCACTTCCTTTGCTCTCACACTTTTCAATTTCGAATGTGTAAGGCATTTTTATTCACTCTGCTCTAATTACTCATAATAGAACCCTTCTCAGAAGATTAGAGTAAAAATTACTAAGTGGAAAAAGGCCTAATTTCTTTAGATAGAGAAGGCGAATGGCCTGGAAAACACGTGGCAATACGTGTTCCTGCTAATGTGTTTACACTGCTGCTCCATGCCATTGGTCATGAACAAAATTCAGGAAGAAGTCATTTGGTGACCAAGTGGAGGACCGTGGAAGTAACCGCTTTATAAGGAGGAATAGGTGCATATGTCCTCTTCATTCTCTTCAGGACAAGTGCTCACGAACCGTGCTCTTTCAGTGAGTTTGTTGTTTTTTTACAAGAGTGTTATCGATTTTTCAGTGTTGACTTTGTATCCAACTGTGTTATTGAATTTAGTTATTAAGTCAAAAAGTGTTTTGGTGGAGTTTTGGGGGTCTTGTATGTATAATCTGCAAATAATGATAATTTAACTTCTTCCTTTCCTGTCATTATTCCTTTTATTTCTTTCTCTTGTCTAATTGCTCTGGTTAATGCTTCCAGAACTGTATTGTATAGGAGTGGTGATAGGGGACATCCTTGTCGTGTTCCTGATTGTAAAGTGAAAGCTTTCAGACTCTGAAAATTTAGTATGATGTTGACTGTTGATTGGTCATAGGTGGCTTTCATCAGATTGAGGTAAAGACCATCTATTCCAATTTTCTGTAGTTTTTTTTTTTTTTTTATCATGGATGAGTGCTGGATTTTGTCAAATGCCTTTTCCTGTTTCTATAGAGATGAAAATGTGACTTTTATCTTGGTTCTGTTGATATGGTATATTACTTTATTGATTTGCTTATGTTGAACCATTCCTAAATCCCTGTGATGAATCACACTTCATCATGGTATATAATCTTCTTAATGATTTGTTGAATTCTGTTTGCTGATGTATTTATTTATTTATTTATTTGGTACTGAGAATTGAACTCATGTGCTTGCCAGGCAGGCACTGTGCCACTGAGCCATATTCCTGACTGTTTGCTAGTACCTTATTGAGGATATTTGCATCTATGTTCATTAGGGATAGTTTTCTTTTTTGGTTGGGTCCATTTTGGTATCAGGGTAATACTTGATTCTGGAAATGATTTGGGGAGTATTTCTTCCTTTTCAATTTCACTAAAGAGTTTCAGCATTAGTGGCATTTGATCTTCTGTAACTTTCTTATAGAATTCAGCAGTGAATTGATCAGGACCTGGGATTTTCTTGCTTGGTAAGTTTTGAATTACATTTTCAATGTCATTTCATGATATTGGGTTATTTAGAATTTTTATATCTTCTTCATTCAGTTTTGTCAATTCATATGTGCCTAGGAAACTGTCCATTTCTTGTGTTTTCTATATTATTAAAGTTTCTTGTAATAGGTATTTTGATCTAATTTCTTCAGGGTTCATTTTATATTTCACCTTTTCCATTCCTAATTGCATGAATTTGAATCTTTTCTTCCCTTTTTTTAATAAAGTTGGCTAAATGTTTATGAGTTTTATGTAATCTTGCAAAAAACCAACTTTTGTTTCAGTAATTCTTTGTATTGTTTTCTTAGTCTGAATTGCTCTTATCTTTATAATTTCCTCTCTTGTGTGAGCTTTGAGTTTGATTTGTTCTTCTTTTTCTTGGAGTTTAAGTTGTTTATCTGAGGTTGTTCTGTTTTTATGATATGAGAATTCACTGCTATAAATTTTCCTCCTGGGACTGCTTTCATTGTGTTCCATAAGTTCTGGGATGTTGTGTAAGCATTATTATTTAGTTGCAGGTACTGTTTAATTTCTTCTTTGACTTTTTCCATGGTCCATTGATTGTTCAGGACGGCATTAATTCCCATGTGTTTATGCAGTTTTTGTGGTTTCTTTTGCTGTTGATTTCCAATTTCATTTTACTATGATCAGGTAATATGCACTGGATAATTTCAATTCCTCTGCATTTACCTAAGCGTGGGCTAGATGTAGTCTATTTTGGAAAATGACCCATGTGCAGCTAAGTATTCTGATGTGCTGAGGAACACTCTGTAGACATCTGTTAAGTTTGTTTTTTCACAGGTTTGATTTTGTTCTGATATTGCTTTGTTGATTTTTTGGTCAGGTTGATCTATTTGCAACAGCGTAGTGTTACATTACCCATTACAATTGTGTTAGTGTTTATTTGATTTTTCCTGTCTGTTACTATTTGTTTTATGCAGTTTTGTATTGGGTGCATATATACTTATGAATATTATTTCTTCTTCTTGGAATTTTCCCTTAACAAATATTTGGTGATCTTTGTCTCTTTTGATCAATCTTGTCTTGAAGTTCACAATTTCTGCAAGAAGAATAGCTACTTCTGCTTCTTTTCTGGATTCCTGTTACATGGAATATTGTTCTCCATTCTTTGACTTTCAATCCATGATTTCTTTTTAGTTAGATGTGTTTCTTGTATGCAGTACATTGTTAAATCTTGATTCTTGAACCATTCTGCAAATCTGTGTCTTTTGATTGGTGAATCAAAACCATTTACATTGATGGTTATAACTGAGGCATGTTGATTTATCCTCATATTATGTTCCTTTTGTTGGTTCCCTGTCGTTTCCCTCTGTTTACTTACTTGCCTTGTCTGGTGGTTTCTTTCTATTATTGTTCTTGGAATTTTGGTCTCATTTCTCTTTCTACAATATCTGTCAGAGCATTTTGAAGAGCTGGTTTGGTCATCATGAAATTCTTCTGTTGTTCTTTGTAATGGGCGTATCTTAGTTCTCCTTTGAATTTGAAGGGTTGTTTTGTGGGGTACAACAATGTAGTTTGGAGGTTGTTTTCTTTTAGGGTTTAAAACCCCTCAAAGTTCCTTGATTCGAGAATTTGTATAAGTCTGCTGAGATTCTGATGGACTTTCCTTTATAAATGATTTGTTTCTTTTACCTAGCAGCTATCAATATTTTGCTCTTATGCTGAATTTTTGGAACCTTGATTATTATATTCCTTGGTGTAGATGTATTTTGGTTGTGGTTATTTGGAGTTCTATTTGTTTCATTTTTTCATATGTCAAATTCTTTATCCATGTGTGGGATGTTTTCTCCCATCACATCTGTGAAGAGGTCTTTGATGACATTTATGCTCTCTCTGGCTTCCGCATTGATGCAAATCATTCTTGTCTTGTTCTTCACTTCATTTTGAAGCTGTTGAATTGATTTCTTCATGGTCTCTTGCTATTTTTAAGATAACTTTTTTGTGGTTGATAACCACAATCCTGTCTTACAGATATGATATTATATCCTCAGCTTCATTCCATCTATATTCGCAGGAATTCTTAGGGGCCCAGAAACAGGACCACAGTTATTACAGAACATCAATATCACTCTGCTGTAGTCACACAGTGCTCTAGTTCCATTCTGCTAGTTTGTTCACAACAGATAGAAAGTACAAACTAGAGCCACTGTCCTCAGCTAAGTGTGAGTCCCACAGTAAGGCCCAAAGAAAGAAAAGTCAGTTCTAAATGCTAGGATTTGAGAAAACTATAGCAGAGAAATGAGCTTGAGACACAGGCATTGCTTTGGTTTTGGCCAGGGCAGCTTCTTTACATATCTTTTGAGTTTTTGAGTCTATAAAAACTAGTTTATGACAATCAAAAGCAATATTTACAGAAGTTTAACGTGTGAAGTATATGAAATAAATAAAAAATATAAATAACATAGAAAAATATATTCTTCACACCAGAGAGTAAATAAAATAATTTCAATATAAAAGAGAGGGAAAATGGATGGCAAGAAAATCATTCTTGTGATTTCAAGATAATAGTTCCTGAAACCACCCTCTGTTACACTCTCCTCTTAGATCCAGCATTTGGAGAATGGAGTCTCTATAAAAACGAGACAAACCATACCAAACACATAGAAACTGAAACACATTCTTCTCATTCATGTTTAGTTATAAATTGTGCATGAGTTTGTATTATTGTTTATGTCTCTATAGAAATTTTAAATAGCTAGTTAATAATAGTTTACATGATAAACTGAAGATATACATGGTAACTGAAGACTTTCCCAGTATATAGGGAAGAAAGCAGTCAATCTTTCACTGGAAGGTTCACGAAGAAGCTTTTTAACTTGCTTCTTGTATAATTAATATTTCCCCCACCTTTATTCTGCATTAGCATCAATTTATATTTCTGAAATAACAATGGAATTGTTTCATTCCTGAAATTTCCTTGGGATGATCTACAACATCAAGATACAATTCACATTATTGAGCATACAGACTTTTACTTTGCGGCCTCACTGTCTCTTTGTAGATTCACTTTATGTCACTATCCTGCTTACAGCATTCTCTGGCCATAATGAATAACTTCACGTGATAGTTTTTCATGCTCTGTTGCACATTTTTTTCCTGTATCTTGTATTTATTCCGAACTCTTCTTTCACTTAGTTCAAATATTTGTTCTATGATACTATCCCCCATTTTTCCAGAAAGCAAGAGGTATTGATAGATTTATTATTGTTTTTGCCCATAGACACATGGTCTGCTGATACTTTAGGGAACTCCAGGACAGAAACTACAATGCTAACCAACCACTGTCTCCAACTCCATACTCGATTCATGCCAGAAATTCAGGTTTGTGCTTGTATCTATTTTAATTGCTTTAATGAATGAATAAAAAAGTCATATGTGTGAAATTATTTCAGCAATAGAAGTTAGAGCCTTAAATTTATAGCCATTCAAATTTAATATGACTATAATTAATTTTAATGATAGTAAAGTGCTACAAATATAATACTGCAGCTGTTGCTTAATATGATGCTCTCCAGGATGTTTCTTTCATGTTATTATAGAAATAAATGTTTTAAGATTTTTAGGAATAGCTTGAAAGTACTGAAAAGTTGAATAGAATGAAAATAGAAACATCATAATTACAACGAAAGTCACAACCATTACAAATTTAGTGTTTTATCTCCTCTATTTTTCCTGTTTAAACCAATGAATACTAATTATGTAAGAATATGGCTTCCTTTTTTTGCATTTGAGTGTGATAATAGTGCTTTAATATGGTGGTTAATTAAAAGAAAACATTAATGATATTCCAACACATTCTATTTTCACATAAAAATAAAGCATTCACAAAAATGTGCCAAGTTGTAAAATGTTATCCTCAATACTTTTTTATGTTTGTGCCACAAGGAACATTTACTAGTTTCCAAAGTGACAATATCAACAAAAA